>APFE030109545.1:15498-32259 GCA_000404065.3 Pinus taeda | reverse complement strand
TTGGCACATAATAGAATGAAACAACATGCAAATAAACATCGCAGTGAAAGAAGTTTTGATGTAGGTGATTGGGTATTCCTACGGCTACACCATATAAGAAAATGTCCCTCAAGCAAGCTAAGAAGGATAATAAATTATCACCAAAGTATTATGGTCCGTACAAGGTGTTGCAAAAGATTGGTACTATGGCATACAAATTAGAGCTCCCTACAGCTTCTCAATTGCACCTTGTTTTCCATGTTTCATGTTTAAAGAAGGTTATAGGCGACAAGCTCCCAGTTCAAATAATATTGCCAGAACTTGACGAGGAAGGGAAAATTATATTGGAACCGGAAGCAGCCACAGAAACAAGAACTCGACAGCTATGAAACCGTTCAATTTCAGAGTATCTTATCAAGTGGAAGAACTTATCCGCTGAAGATTCCACATGGGAGGATGATAATTTTATGCAGAAGTATCCATAACTATTCAAGCGTTGAGGACAACACTTTTTTGAAGGAGAGGGGCATGTTGGGTCCCTATAATACTAGTGATTGTCCCATTACTATTGTAGTTATACCCCTTATTAATATTGTTGTGCCCCTATTGCCCCCATATTGTTATTACTGTGCCCCATAGAATCCCTCGATTGTTATTTTTGTGGCTTTATATTATTATTGTTAGGTCGGCTAGATTATATTTTGACTCCTTAGACTCCTATATATAGAAAGCAGGTTTTTTCATTTGAATCATCCAAGAATTGTTCATTTATGTAATGTAAAGGAGGTTTCCCCCTCGAAGAGGCTGAATTCGAAGGCGTTGATCTATCTTTTCTATATTTTCTTGAGCTGGTTTCATAACATGTTCCAACATGTTAGAGTCGGTCTTGTCAGTCCTCCGTCAAAGATCAAAACTCTTTCTGCATTTCATTTTTAGGAGTCCTGCTCCATTCCCTTAGCTGCATTCTACTAGGGGCATGCCATAATATGACGAAGAAGGTCATGTTAGTCATTTCCCCTCATGTTTGGCACCTGCCGGCTTAGGTCTTTTGTCAATGTTCACCAAAGTCGAGGACAGTCAATGTTCGATCCTTTAATGGACAAGAGTCATTTTCAGTCATCAAGTCTAAGGATTAGGCAATTTGGTCTTCAAACAGGTTTAATAAATCCATGCAGGCCAGAGGGAGGCCCTTACAAAGTTATGATTCAAAAATTTACATCGTCAGGGTGACAGATTACGACTGTTCTTCAAAACTTTATTTTGAAGAAAAGTCAAATAGTGTGTCGTTTGTGATAATTTTCAAAAAATTCTCCAGTTGATCTCTTTAGGCGCAGTCATGGTTTCCTTGGCCAAATACCATGTCAACAACCCCTGCCAAAAAGTGCCAAAAATTTCATCATTTTTGCTAAAATTTCAAAGGGAAAATATGAAATACAGAGTTGCATTAAATCATGGCAAAAGTGTCAAAAGAAAAACATTGGCTATGTGGGTTTTGAAGAAACAAAAATCAAACCCATGACTTGAAATTTCTTTATAAAGGATTCCCACAAGAAACAAAGTCATTGTGAAAATCAAGGTTATAGAGAAGCATTGCAAAGTCATTGGGAGAACTTGAACGCATTTGGAGTGTGTTTGGAGTCATTTTCAGGAGCGCGGCACACACACAGAGCGGCGCAGCACACATAGAGAGTGTGGCGCACAGAGTGCGACCCCGCAGTGGTGGAAATACACGAGTGTGACACACACATAGAGCACGGCACACTGGGTTTGTTGCGCGGCGCACACCCACAAAGGCCCAAAATTGTTCCAAATTTGCCACAAATCGTTTGGAATTCCTTCCAATTGCAAGGTAGGGTCTATATCTTGGCTTGCTCATCAAATTTTGTAGATAGGATGATGGTTATGGCCATTTATAATTGCAAGAAAAAATGCCTAAACCCTACCACTTGAAAACATCAAAACCACTGCTGCTAGGGTTGCAAACTTGTTGTGTTGATGCCAAGGCTCCTCTTTCACCTCTCATTTTCCCCTTCTTTCCATTGTTCCCTTCTCTCCTATCCCATTTTTCCCTATTTTCCCTACCCTAAAATAGTACTAAACCCCTAGTCCCTATCCCTTCCACTCATTTGTCAACATAACACCCGAAAACCCTACCTTATAAAATCCCCAAACCCTCCTAGATATCCCTGAACAAAATTTCCCCCATAACCACTATTCCCCTTCCTAACACTCCCTTTTTGCATCGTTCCCCTTGGTGGCAGAGATCATATCAACACACAGTTTCATACCATCATCAAAGAATCGTCCAAGCACATTCCATACACAATAGTCATGGCATCTAAGCATTCATCGGAGTATGAGATGGAGACCCAAAGTGATTCATCCTCAGAAAATTAGGCTCCCCAAAGACATCACAAAAGTGGCAAACATATTAGGGATGAGCCAACCACCCTCACAAAATTGCAGGCATACCCTCTTGCTATGTCATGTTTCCAACATCTATCATGTTTTGAGTTTTGTCAGAAGGTGGCTAGTGTTTGATTTTATCATGAGTTGGCCTGTCTTTTTGTGCTTCACCTACATGGAGACCACTCTATCTTGGCTGGGGTCACCTTCACATTGACGCCTGAAACTGTCTCATTAGCAATCGGCATACCAAATGTTGGAGAACCATGGCACAAGAAACAGAAGGTGGATAGGCAGCATTATGGTCCTTACATTAAGGCCAATTTCATGAGGCATCTCCAAAGAGTCATTCCATTCTGATATTTGAAAGATGAATATGCTCCACTCATGAAATTGATCATGAAATATTTCAGCTATGAGGGGAGGTTCTCTCATTTATATGCCTATCACATCAGGTTTCTCATGCACTTTACCAAGGTATGGATGATGAACATCCCATATTTCATTTGCAGGAACATAGAGAGGATGAACATCTTCATGTAGCACAAGACCCCTCAGCAGCAACTTAACAGTGTTTATCATTTTTCTCTTATTAAGATTTCGGTGGATCATCAACTGGGATTACAGGGCATTACTTGGGATAACTTCATCTCCCATGACCTCTTCAGCACTTCACAAGTATTATCAAAGGTTGAACATGAGATAGGTGGTCCTTCTCATCAGTATGAGCACCATGAGGCCACTACTATGCCAATATTTATCACCTATCAGAGAGGCAGTAGACATTTATTTGCAGCAGCAAAGCAAGTGTTATCTCCACCCGGGGTGGAAGGGGCCTCACTTCCAACATCATAAACACAGGTATAGGACAAGGGTAAGAGGCCCATGCATGATGAGGGGCCATCATGTGAAGGAGAGGCCTACTTCATCCTCATTCATGATGATGACATAGATGTGGAGAGTGCCAAACTTAGGAGGACCATCCAGGAGTAGCAAATGGAGATCCAAGCCTTGTTTCTCAATTTGGAGAGGGCTAAGTGAATTATCAGGTATTTGGAGCAGAGGAACAAATAGCTCAAGGACCAACATGAGATCATGAAGTTGCAGCACATCCATGAGAATCGTCAAGGTGCCCAACATAGGAGGATTGAGCTCACTCCATTAGAGAAAGAGATTAAGAATGACCGAGAGTCTTGGCTCGAGCGGATCAACATCCACCTAGAGAGACTGCTAGAGAAGGCCGACAAGGACAAAACCATATTGAGGTGGATGGTTTATCACTACAGGGCACGGAACATGAGTTCAAGGGCTCGGATAAGGAGTTTGAAGGCGAAATTGAGCAAAGTGGCAAAAAGGCAAAAGAGGCAAAAAGAGCAAGATTAGCTCTGAATCTTGGCTGAAGCCTCTGCGACCCAGCATAGAACTTCATAGGGAACCTCTAGCCCAAATTTCAAAAAATTTGGGGCAATTTTGGTCACATGACAAACTTTTGGGCATAACACATGGTTTTTCTCCCTGTGCACTGCGCCACTAGCGTGGCGCTTAGGATTGGGATCGCGGCGCTTAGGATTGGGAGCTTGAAATCACAAATGGTTTGCATTTTTGGATTTAGCATGAAAAATCATGACTGCTGGTGCATGGACAAGAAGTTTGGGCATGTTTTGAGTCCCCAGGAGGTCAAAAACACTAAACAAATGACCTCTCTGCCCCTGTTTTGACACACAGGAAGCAGTCTTGGGAGAATGAATTTTTGGAGGGGTAAATAAATACAAAATTCAGAAATTCCACTTGGGTTGGAAAGTAGACAGGCAGGGCTTTCCAACAAGCACACTTGGGCACAATTTGGACTGTAGTAGGTACCTTAAAATCGCCTCCAAAGTGGCATGGCGCATATAGATTTGGGCGCGGCGCATATAGACAAAAAGGCCAAAATCACTTCCACTTCGCGACATTTTGATTCGCGATTTTGTCCAAGTGGGCCTGCTCATTTAAACTACACTTTTTCAGTAGCTAAGGCAAAGTTTAAAGAGTATTTTCACTAAAGGTTGGCTTCTATCCAAGTGGTAAAGGAAGGCGAGCAGTCACCCAAGACATTTGTCATTTTTGTAACGCTGCACCTGTAACTAATGATTGGCTTTCCATTTCCATTTTGTAATGATTTGAAAAACTCCCCAACTCTTGGTCATTCTATTTCCCCATGGCAGAGTCTATTTATTGTATGCAAACCATTTGCAAAAGGTTGGTTGTAATTTCTGGGAGACTGTGGGAGAGAAACTCAATTCTTAATTGCATATTTTGACAGAGAATTAATGAAAGGCAGTGGCTCTATTTCATGGGATTCATGTGTTGTGAGTGTAGAAAATGTGTTCTCTTTATGTTTCATGTGTATTTCATTATGTTTCACAGTTCATTCATATTCATTTCCAGTGAGATTTTCTAAGAAACATAAGGTATAATTCATGTTTATTGCTCTGCCTATGGGAAAGTTTCACGTTAAGTGTTCTCCTTCTCTTGAAAAGGATTCATATGTTTATTCCCTTTTCACCCTCTTAAACAATCTTTCCATTCCGCTTTATTTCAAATTTAATTGCTAGACTTTCCACATGTCTTGCCTCACGAAGTAAACTGTCCCTTTGTGTTAAATTCTCTGCTCATTGCTAGTTCGTTGGTCCCATACATCTTATAAACTCAGTCATTTATCGAAATTACTTCTTGTATCCATATTTATTTACCTAGCCTAAAATCAATATTCATTGTAAGTCATCTCAGACCATATTGTTTATCTATTCACTGACCGTGACTCGGAGAGAGCCCTCTCCTGTCCTGGTAGGGCTAGCTACCAGACTGAGCGTGGTTTGTGGTTACCCTGAACTTTTCCTTCCTTTAGCCTAAGGCAGATTTAGGTGCTAACACAACATGTCATATATTGCACTTATTTCATTCCGTTAATCTATTCCTCAACGTTACATGTCCATAACATAAACATTGACATAGTATAATAACATAATATCAATTCATATCCACATGATACTAACCTCATGGATCTATTAAGGCTACTCTTCCCATTTGATTCCTCATAAGACCATGAATACCTTCATGTCATTCACATGTATAAGTAATATTTCCTCCACAAGAATGATTTCTGATGACCGTGTGTGTGTGTGTGTGTGTGTGTGTGTGTGTGTGTGTGTGTGTGTGTGTGTGTGTGTGTAAACACTAGCATAAAACAATCATGATCCTTAATGACCCTATAAGACCATGACCTACTACATATATAGACATGTAATTATCAACATAATCATGATCACAACATAGTTATCAGATATCATAAGGTTTGTGTTACGATAACTCCCTCTATCTATGCACAACATGCACAACATTAAAAACAGTAAATCATAACATAGCAAAGGAATTTGATACCTCAGATCCATTTACTTCACTTGCTACCATTCTCATGATTTTCCTTCCATTGTCCATTCATCCCCATGGACCCGACTGATCCAACTGGCTATCATATCGTTCCCTACAGTAGCCTTACATTATTTGTTGGGTTTCATTCATCTCTCCCTAAGCTCCATTAACTTTCCTCTTTCGAAAATAAATTCCCAAGTCCCTCAGAACATAAAAGGAAAGAACAACAAACAAACAAGAAGAAAGGCATGAAAACTAATTCATGCATGATTTATTAAAAAAACTGCAAATCAAGTGCACATAAATCATAAAGCACCACAAGAACAAACCTAGAAACAAACACCATGACCCAATCCCCATGGATTCCCAATGCTTCGAAGGGAAAACTCAACCTCAACCTATTCAAGATTTCATGGTAGTCTCTTGTTCCATGCAATCCCCTACATCATACTACCATAAACACACATCTATCAGTGCATAAATAAATATATAATATACTAATTACCTAACCTTGTTGTGCTAAGCATGCTTCCTTGTAACTCAACATGTACACATATCATTTCTAAAGGGACTCTAATTTCTTGAAGAATCCAACCATAATTGAAACAAGCCATTATACCTATCAACTAAATGTTCATGAGTATAGCAGAAATCCACATAATGTTAGACAAAGTGAAGGTTAAGAAGACTTTCTATATTCATGCAAAGCACTCATTTGTTTGGAATTACAATTTCCAAACATAGTTAAAGGAATTCTCATCCAATGCCCTTATTTTATCTGTTTACCTTGTTGCAATTGAGTTTATTATGTATTATCACATCACCCAAATGTTAGTTATTTATACTGAAATCAATTATTACCTTGGCATGCTAATAGTAAGCATGTTGCCTTGCATCTGTTCAGGCATGTGAACCACATGTTCCAAATATCAAGAAATCATATCTATTAATTTGAAATTATCCTTTACCAAGACTAATAACATTGTCATAATAAAAAAACAACTCATAGTAATTAATCATAATACTACAACTAACACCCACTCAAACTCAAGTGTATATCAACTATCTCAACACATGTTCTGTTAGTACAACCATCATAAAACAAGATCATTCCTTCATGTAATATTATAGACAAATACTCATACCATGCAATCATTCAAACAACATGTAAACATACAATGTTATATAAACCAAATAGACCACATAATACAACTCATATCTCAATGTATATCAGGGGAGGCTATCACATCTACACATTCAGTCCAAATTAGAATGACATAATATCACAAGCATGTTGACTCATACCTAAATAACCATGAACATTTACACAGGCCAATTTAGACAGCATGATACATATAACATCTAGATCTTATGTGAAATGCCCATAACCATCATGTCTGTGACTGCAATTGATATAACAACAAATCAACCACCATGCATGACTAGTTGACACACATGCACATGACCACACTAAGCAACTAGCATATATCATGAATGTAACCACAACAATGATAGAATAAAAATATATACACAATCATAACGTAAATAAAATCCATTAACCAACATACCAACATGCCCAACATATAAACCTGTATGACGATCTTCTCTTACCCAGAGGTCTAGTCTTGTAACCTTGCTCTAATAATGTGCATCTCCTACTTCATCTCACCCAATACATTGAAATCATAACATACCAACAACATCATGATGACACAATACCACAATGATGACCATCACAAAGCATGCATAACAAACACATAAAAGACTAACATGCATGCATCTTAGAAACATTTCACCCATCCAGTCCAAGCATTGAACTTGGGAACTCTAATACCACTCTATGGTATTAGATATTAACCAAAGAAAGAACAACCTAATTTAATATCATTATTTAAGAACTTCCCCCCATATTTACCCACTTTGACTGGCCTTCCTAGGGTACTCATGAGATGAGGGCTACTATTGCATGACTTAACCTCCTAAGTACAATTAAGGAAGTGGAATCAATAAACCAAAACTTTATTGACTTTCCTCAGGAGGTACAAGACCCCCAAGAGCTAGACCATCTCTCTAGGTGCCTAAACGCTGAGTTAACTTTCCTTTCAGTCATCTAGACTCCTATCGCAACCATAACACCACAAATTTGACTGTATGCATCCACTCGCATGCATAAGCCTGCAAGGTAGTGACTTTGGGTCTTATTTTCCTAGTTCTATGCCTGTGACCACAGAATCTGAGCCATCGTTTTAAGGATACTCTCCATACCACTTCCCATAAATTGATGAGACTTTTCAACACAATAAATTACACAAAGACAAGGCCTTTAACACAAAACTTAGTGAAGAACTTGACCTAACCAAGATTAACCATCAGAGACATTTTTTCAAACATGTCTTAGACATGTAATCTACAGGTCATGAATGCATATTTGATCATAAAATGATAGTCTTCACTTGAAAATCATCGAGAAGGATCTAAACCCTCTCTATCTAGTTGCAATATTACTTGTTAGTCCTTATGTTATACGAGATTTATGATTGAGGTCAAAACTATCTCCCCTAGGTCAATGGTTATCCTAGAACAATAGAGAGACAACGAACACAATGAATTTCCTTAAATGAAATAGATGACAAAATGAGGCCTACTTGGAATCTTTTTCACACTTCACTCCTTCTTTACCTTGGAAGCTCCAATTCCAGCTTCAAATGCCAAAATTAAAACCTACACAACCAGATAACATAAGCCAAGAAACTATGAGACCTATGCACTATCATCTAAATACTTGATTCAATAGATCAACATGGCATTGAAATATATGAAATAACAACATCACATATAGGAAAATAATGAATTCATTTCATTATTATAAATGGAAGGAGATTACAACCATAAGTAGTAGTTGATCTTGTAGAAGAGCTCATCCAAGTTGCTGACTTGTGCTTTTCTTGTCACAATTTGCACCTCCAATCACCCTGAATGCATGAGATGATAACCACTCACCACAACAACATAATGGAAAATCACTCTCCAAAAGCCAACCCCCAACCACATAGAACGTTGGGAATATATAGAGAAGTATGGTAAGTTGGGAGTTCTTATCTAATTACCAAGCTAGGGTAATAGATCCACCTTTGATGGAGGGATATGGTCAAATGATAAGCGGTGAAAAATCCACTGTAGGGAAGGATGTGATCCTAATTTTCTATCCAAGGTATGTAGTTGTAACAAATTTTGGAAACTCCTAGAAGGGAAAGCTTATGGAATCCTAATCATTCTCTCAGATTTATAAAACCAACACATTGGCAAAGGCGAAACCTGCTGGTGACCAATGTAGGCCATAGTGGAGAAACCTGGTTGTGAATGCACCCTAGTAGGCTTACAGGGAATGTGGATCCTCAAATTGACTCAGATGATGCAGTTTAGGGCTGAAATTCCAATAAATGAAATGTACATGCTTAGTGATTTACGCAATATGGTGATAAGGGGAAATAGGATGTTGATTGATCCCATTAGGAGGCTCACTGATCAAATGTGACAAAATAGCCTATAACACCAAGCATTCATCCAACATTCATTTACCAATCAAACATAATAAGGGATATGGCTATAATATGTCATAACCAACATATGACCAAAAATAATAACAATGATAGAACAACTATGAAATCCACATCATAGCAAATGCATTTACTCATAAAACACAAGAGGAAAAAATCTCTTATTAACATATGCAAATAAAACCAAGTCAGGACTTCAACGTACCATTGATCCAGATTTAAACAGGAATGCAGCAAATTACATATATAACCATAAACACAGAGATGTATTGGAAATAATACTTCATTTCATTAATGTAAAATGCTGAAATATGTTTACAAACAGAAATGGAAATAAATCAGCTAGGGCGATCGTAGCTTATCTCTAAGAAGAGATGTGGCGGCTACATGCCTCTGAATTGTGTTATAATAAGGCTCGAAGGCCTGTTTATTATTAAGAAACAACAGAAAACCCTAAATATACAAAAACCTAACCCTAGAAGATGAAACACAAAACTATGGGCCCCGTTTGGGTAAAATTGGCACATCAACTTCCCGGGGTCGTAACTTTGGCATATGATCTCCGTTTCACATGCACAATATCTTGTTAGAAATATGTATCTGAGAACTACAACTTTTGGAAGAGAAACATCAGTCCATGGACCCATGTTGCTCCCAGTTTTCCCAAGAAATGTCATTTAGGGCCTCAAAATGACTTCGAAAGTTCAGGACCCGAGAAACTGCTAAAAATAGTAAGTTGTGCTACAATTAAGGAAATTGAAAAATTTGAGAGAAACAATGGTGGGGGTCCAAGTGGACTTGGTAAGTGGCCACCAATATCCACCTGGATCATTTCTACCGCCTTACGAAGTAATGGTCCCCATTGCGTTGAGTTCCTCCATGAGATGAGGAAACTTCTGTTGAACTTGGTCCCTCGTGAGCCACTTGCCCTGGTGAAGAAGTTGGCCTGCTTTGACAACTCGATACAGTTGGATATTCTGTTGGTGAGTGCGCTTGATCTGTGTGTCCATGATCTAATCAGTTGTAGCTTGTTCCATGCAATCTAAATTTAATTTTGTGGGTGTGAGTTGTTCTGTAATGTCAGATGTGCCTAGTAATGGTGGAAAGTATGGCCGAAGGAAATCCACATTGAACATTGGGTGCAGGCCAAGGAATGGGGAATGTTGAGCTCAAATGCATTGTCTCCCATAGCCTTGGTAATGGTGTAAGGACCATATCAGAGTGGTCTCAGTTTCCGATAGGATGTGGTAAGGAATTCCTTTTGCAAATGTAACCAGACTTTGTCGCCCACCTGAAACTTGTGTGGCACCCAATTTCGATCATGTCGCTACTTGTACTTGGCATTTTATTTCTCCAGAATGTCATGGATCTGCTGGCAAATATGCTGGGTGTGCTTAATGAAGCTATTTTCCTAATCTATTTTGGACTGGACATGAAATGAATCTATGTGAATAGCTGCAAATGGCATGGCCACATCAATGGGACATAGTGGTAGAATCTGAAGGCCACCTAAAAAGGGTTGTGGTCAGTCGAGCCATGAAGAGCTCCGTTGTAGCTGTGTTGAACATAGGGGAGGCTCTCATCCCATGTTTGTGGATGCGTCGAGTTGTACATGTGAAGAATGTATACAATTATCCTGTTGACAACCTCTGTCTGGCCATCAGTTTGAGGATGGAAGGCTGTGGACTTAGTGAGTTTGGTGCCCAGCATCGACTAAAGACTGGACCAAAATGTACTGAGGAACCACCTGTCCCAATTTGAGATGATAGACTATGGGATCCCAAAGTGCACCCACACTCGTTCAAAGAAGAGTTTAGCAGTGGCATCTACTGTCATATTCTTCTTGGAGGCCACCATAATGGCCATTTTCAAGAACCCATTGACGACCAAAAAAACACAGTCATTTTCATGCTTAGTGGAAGGAAGGCCTGACATGTAATCCATGGAGATGGATTCCCAAGGTTAAGTAGGGGTTGGTAGCGGGGTATAGAGGCCTTTATTCTTGATGGTCGATTTGGAAATTGTGTAGGCAATGCGTGATCTGATGTACTTCCTGACATCCTGTTGAAGATTTAGCCAATAGAAATACTTTTTCAGTACTGCCACCATTTTCTCGATCCCGAAATGCCCAACAGCCTGACTGTAGTGTTGAAGGAAAACAAAGGTGACCCAGGTGGCATAATAGTGCATCCTAGAAGTGAAAATACGGAACATGCTGATCCTTCAAGAGTGTCTGGTATGTGTGGCCAAATTATGGGTTTCTTTTGTAGAGAAGTGGCCAATCAGAAGTTTCATGCCCACAAAAGTAGAGCAGGTCGTTAATGCCATGATCGGTGGTTGACTAAGGAAATTTCCAACATTATTGGTGCTACCCTTCTTATACTTGATATTCAAATGGAACTGTGCAGGTATGTAGACCACTTCTGATGGTGATCATTCTACAATTTCCCTTGGGTTTGTATGAACTGTAGGGGTCAGTGGTCTGTGTGGATGACCGTTTCCTTCCCCAAAATGTAAGGCTTCCATTGATCTCTTTGTCATAAGTGGGATACTTTCGGACTCTGTCTGAATGTGTCTCACTGTGATATGCCACTGGATGCCCATGTTGAATAAGGACTGCCCCAATAGCATAGTTAGAGGCATCTATCTCGACCTCAAATGGTTGTTGCAAATCTGGTAACATGAGCACTGGTGCCATGTAGAGGCGATCTTTCAACTTTTTGAATGCCTTCTGTTGAGATTCAGACCAAAAGAATTTTCCTTTCGCTCCTCCCTTAGTGACTTGAATCAAGGGCCAAGTGATATGAGAAAACCCCAACACAAACCTCCTGTAGAAGTTGGCAAGACTTAGAAAGCTGCGGAGATTTGTCAGAGTGGTTGAAGATGGCCAATCATGAATGATTTGGATCTTGGCTAGATCCACATGCATCCCCTGTTCATCAATAATGTATCCTAGATACTAAACCTAGGTCATGCCAAAAGTGATTTTCTCCAAATTGGCACATAACTTGTGTTGCTGCAATGTTTGGAGAACCTGTCGGATGTGGTGGAGATACTCTTCCCAACTCTGGTTCAAGATCAAGGTGTCATCCAAGTATACCACTACAAATGAGTTGGTGAATGGCCACAAGATGTCATCCATTAGCCTCATGAAGGTTGCAGGGGCATTCATCAATCTGAAAGGCATAACCAACCATTCGAAAAGGCCCTCCTTGGCTTTGAATGCAATCTTCGACACATGAGAGGGTTTGATTGGTACCTGGTGATATCCTGACTTCAGATCGATCTTGCTGAAACATTTGCCCCCCTGTAGTTGGTCCAAGAGGTCATCAATTTATGGGATCACGTACCTATTACAGACGATGATCTTGTTTAGCGCTCGATAGTCAATACAAAGTCTCCAAGTCCCATCCTTCTTTTGTACCAACACGATCGGCTTCCACAGGGTAATGAACTTGGATGGATGTGACCTTTTTGCAACAGCTCCTGAATCTTCCTCTTGATTTCATCATTCTCCAAAACAAAGCACCGATAGATTGTTCCATTGTAAAGTGGTGCACCTCGGTTCAGATCGATGGAGTGCTTGACCTAACAGTGTAGAGGAACCCCTCCGGGGGAGGTGAAGATGTCCTAATACTCCTCCACGACCTTGTCCATCTGTAGTTGTCATGCAAAGGGGCCCTATTTGGAGGTCATGGCCACTGCCTTCTTCTTTCCTTGACGACATATCATTAGGAAAAAAAATTTCCCAGTCTTGGAAATGAGCTTATTGCATTGTTTTGTAGTAACGAAAGAGATGGCGGTAGGTGGTGCTACCTCTAGTATCTTGTACAAATTATTCCCCAATGTAATAATAATAGCACGAGGCCTTGATTCATACATAGAATGTGGCTTCCACAAGTATGATTGTCCTAATAATACATCACAAACTTCAAGGGGAGCAATGTCACACAATACCTCACCTGTG
Source organism: Pinus taeda (assembly GCA_000404065.3). Taxonomy (NCBI): domain Eukaryota; kingdom Viridiplantae; phylum Streptophyta; class Pinopsida; order Pinales; family Pinaceae; genus Pinus; species Pinus taeda. Next base: position 18,939 of record APFE030109545.1, on the reverse strand, counting down.
AAGGGCTTGATGTTGTATGGAAGGCGACATTGCTGGCTCATGCAAAGATCCCATCCTTGGTGAAGCCACCCGATGCTGCATGGTTGTGGATGTGCTGTGGTTGGTAAGCCCAACTACTTCATCACCTCTGCCAAAATGAGGTTCTTTTGGCTCTTTCTATCGATAATGAACTTTAGCAGGGAGCCCTTTACCCACATCTGGGAATGGAAGAGATGCTCCTCCTCCTATGGATCATCGGGTTCCTCCTTTTGTATCTTTGTGGTGGCAATGATGGCATTGGGTTCCACATCGATAATATGCTTCCGTTTGTCATTCCCCTTACTGGGTTCTGACTCAGAGTCAGAACATGCATCTGATTTTGAAACCTTTAGCTTAGCCACCAATGACTACTTGGCCTGACACTCACTTGTGTTGTGAGTGGAGCTCTTATGGAAGTCACACCACTTTCTCGTGTGCTTTTACGACTTCACAAAATTGTTCTTTGCTTGTAGCTTTGGTGGGTTGTCTTGGGCCATCTCGCCTTGGCTTTGTCCTTTGTTTTGCAGTTTGGGGGCACCTTTCCCTTGCTTCAAATTTGTAGATCCAAAGTCTCGCTTCTTCTGTTTAAACTTTTGCTCGACCTTGACAACATATCGGTATGCTGTGCCAAGTGAGGGGATGTTTAGGAATTCTATTTCTTCTTGGATGTACTTGTGCAGGCAGCCCCGGTATTTCAGTACCAAATGATACTCTAAATATTTGATACCCAACTTTGTGCAAAGGGTATGGAAAATATTGGTAAACTTTGAAACGTCTTGGTCCCTTCCTTACCGCAGTGTGGTCCACTTTATGTGTTGATCCTCATAGCTTCTGACAGGGTAGTACTGCTCCTTGATGGCATCCCGGAATGAATCCCAAGTGGGTGTGGCTAAAAATGGTGAACCTGTACTTTCATCCTTCAACTTGTACTAAGTTTCCCACTAGTCCTTGACATGGGAGCTGCTTTGAGAAGAGCGAAAATAATATTTTCCTGTCTGGAATAATCATAAAAATAAAAATAACCCTCTAGTAGATTTAACCTTTTATCTATGGAATTTGCATCTATTTGACCCTTGAAGATGGGGATTTCCAAATTAACTTGTACCTTAAAGGTTGTGGCATTTCTAGAGGAGCTGTTGGAAGCCTATGCATCGCCTTTGGGTAGCCGATGAAGGATCTGGGCAAAGTTGTACATCATCGCGTTCCTTTGTTGCTCGAGAGCTTCTTCGAGAAAGATTTTGATAGGATCTCCTGCCCCCTCGTCTTTCTTTTCATCTGCCATGGGAGGCTGTCGGTATTTGCGAGGTTAGTCTTGCAAAAGTTTCACCAATTCAAGCCCTAACTCCTTATATCCCCACTGTTAACACCCAGGTTGTTCCCTATGACTCCCAAGGGAATACGGCCGGGGTAACCACTAACCAAACTTTGGAGTATAGGTCCTAGCTTACCTATAATCAGAGAGGGCTCTCTCTTTAAGTTTTAGCTCTGTTTTGTGAAGATTTTAGGCTAGTTATAAGTTTCAGTTTTTTGTTTAAGACTTTGGTTGTGAACTGTTGTTGTGAGAAGGGCATGAAATGTGTGAAAGATGCTAGTCCATTGGGAATATGGAGTCAGAAATCTGAGACAGTCCTGGTGCCTGTGATGGAGAAAGTTTTACTGCAAGGCTAGATGGCTATTCTTAATATAAATTCTGATTAGTGAGTGAAACAGTGGGAAATGGAATTACGGGCAGTGTGATAACAATTTGAACAACAATTTCTACTTAGTAGCATACATGAATTACTAAATAGTAACTGTGAAATATTCAGGGTTTATTGGAGCAATTAAGAATTCCAATTAAACAGCTGAAGTCATAGAAAACATTTATAGTAAAGACAGATTGAGATCAGGGTGTCTCCATGGACAAATCCTGAGCTATTCTTTTTCTTTCTTCCTAGATTTAGAACAACATATGAGAGATGTGAGTTAAACAAATAATAAAACATTAACAGAGATAGAGAACACTTATTATATTAAGCCATAGCACTAGAATCCTGTAGCATTCAATGGTTCCAAGACAGCATGCATCAGTAAGACCCAATTCCTGTGAACTCCAAGCTTTGTTTATATTCTTCCAGAAATTACAGCCGAGTTCTCCTTTTTAACAAGAAACAACAACCCCTGCAAGCTTATGCGAGGGGGAATATATACAATCGGTTTTTACAAAATATCTGAACCGCTGAGTCACTTGATAAATTAAATACGCTCACCAACTTTATAAAATAGCAGATAAGGAAGTTATTGCTGCCCTAAATATAAAATAAATAGTCTTTAATTCTGTCAGAAATCTTCTTGACCTTTGGAGGCCACTGAGTCGGTTGAGCGTTCCGCATTAATGCTGAATGATGCGTCTTTATGCTTTGTCATGTTGTAGCTTTCTCGACCCTGTTACCTGTAGCTGTCAGTGTTGCTTTTAGTGGCCGAATCTTCCTGCTGAGTTGGCTCATTCGACTCTTCTCTAGTCATAGTGTATGCATCACATTTTCTGAACATGATGACTTATGTTTTTTGATGAAAGCCTCCTGTTTACAGCAACAACTGTATCATTCTGGTCCACCACTCCTATGTAGGCAATTGATGTCTCAAAATTGCATCTAAGGTTTCATCTACCTCTGTGTATTTGTAGAAGTTTGGAGGCACTTCAAACAAATGTCTGATCTCATTCATAATAAAAAATAAGTTCTCTACTCTGTCATAGAGACTTTGCCCAGATGCTGGCCCTGTTACCTCTGAAGTACTTGATCCTTGAGTGATCTAATTGGTGGCAAATGTGTTCACCCTTTTTTGCATAATTCTCATGTGATAGTAGTCTCCCTGCGCTGTTCAGCAAGCCAGGAAGACCTCTGCCCCGTAATGCTACAAACTTATCCATGAATCTGTTGACTTCTGTTTGCATGTCTTGGCTTCTTCTATCCAATGTTTGTACCAGGATTTTAAATGTGAGGACCCTCTTTATTAGCTGGATGGTTTCAGTTCTGTTGGAGATTCCTATTGCTGCCAGCTTAGGACCTGTGCGGTTATTAAGAACGTTGATCATTATGTTGGCTATCTCAGGCATACTGCCTAGAGATGCCCTTGCTCTATGGACTTCCTTCTATGCTTTGCCTATGAGCTCCATTTTCTCATGGATAATCTCAATATACTGCCACTGATCTGTTATTGAGTGGCCAATGTTGGCCCACAAAACTGTCTTGACCTCAGCGACCACTTTGTCAAGGGTGAGCTCTTTCTCCAAATCCTTTATCTTCTCTTTGAGAGCTTTTATTTCTCTCGCTTTTTCAGCTACATTATGCTTGTATTTGTAATATTTTTCATTTAGCTTAGCTAAATTCTCCTTGGCTTCATTTAGCTCTGTCATCTGGGCTTCTAGGATCTTGATTTCAC
>APFE030109544.1:237272-249086 GCA_000404065.3 Pinus taeda | reverse complement strand
GCCAATTGATAAGTCTCAAACAAAAGGGTTCAATAATGGAGCGCATTGAGGAGGTCCAAAAATTGAACATAAGGGTAAAAGATATTCCAGAGGAGCATAGGATTGATGTGTTCATAGGGTCTTTAAAGGATAATATCCAACATGATGTTCACCTTTGGGAACCTGATTCATTAGAGAAGGCATTCAGGTTAGCAAGAAAAAATGGAAAGCAAAATTATGGCAACCAGGAAGCATACCACTCACAACTATAAAGACGGAAGTGTTGTTGCCCTAGCTCACCACCTAAGAGCGTTAACAAAAAAACAAGATTGGAAGAAAAAAGAGCAAAAGGGATTTGTTACAGTGTGATAGCAAATACACTAAAGGTCATAAGTGTGCTGAGAAGAAATTATTCTACATAGATTGTGAAGAGGAAGAAGAAAAGGAGCAAGAAAGGTCAAAAGAGGAGGATATACTTTGGGAACAAAGCCTAGATAAAAAAAATAAATCCGACCATATCTTGTAATGCATTGGCGGGAATTACCACTCCTCAAACCATCAAGATAGAAGGACAAATCAAGAAGAAAAAAGTAATAGTTTTGATTGATTCAGGAAGCACCCACAATTTTATTCATTGTAAGGTAGCAAAAGAATTGAATTGCTTCCTATATCCAGCACCAGAGTGTCAAGTGATGTTGCAAATGGAGGAATGATAAATTGCTCTGGAAAGTGCCATAATATCAAGCTATCCATGGGAGAATATGTATTGAATAGCCCAATGCTTTCCATTCCAATGGGAGGTGCTGATGTTGTACTAAGAGTCCAATGGTTAGAATCCTTGGGAACAATAGCTTTTAACTTTCAATAACTTTTCGTGAAATTTTTTGCGGAAGGAAAGGAAGTTGAATTAATCAGTATTGCAGGGAAACCGGGAAACATAATCAGCTCTAACGGTATGAAAAAGCTTCTAAAAAAGGAACAACAAGGTGTAATTGCACAATTATGTTCGCTAGATGTTTCCACATTGAAATCACCTATTTCTCCAGATCTACAAAAAGTCTTGGACAATCATTCCAAGGTATTTGAGACTCCCAAAGGTCTCCCACCTATTCGTGATCAGGATCATGCTATTCAATTGATTCCAGGATGTGTTCCTCCAAACATTAGGCCGTACAGATATCCCCATGCCCAAAAGAGTGAAATTGAACATATGGTTGCAGAAATGCTTGAGGCTGGTATAATTCAACCTAGCCAAAGTTCTTTCTCTGCTCCAGTAGTATTGGTGCACAAGAAGGATGGATCATAGTGCATGTGTTCGGATTATAGGGAGCTCAAGAAGCTCATTATTAAAGATAATTTTCCCATTCCTGTCATTGATGAATTATTAGATGAATTGCATGGATCAATTTACTTCACCAAGTTAGATCTTTGTTCAGGATATCATCAAATCAGAATGAAGACTCAAGACATTCCGAAAACAACATTTAGAACTCATGAGGGTTACTATGAATTTTTGGTCATGCCTTTTGGCCTTACCAATGCACCTTCTACATTTCAAGGTTTGATGAATTCCATTTTCAAACCCTTCCTTAGAAAATTTGTGTTAGTATTTTTTGATGATATACTATTCTACAGCAAGTCTTGGAAGGATCATGTTGAACATGTTGACATGGTGCTACAACTATTGAAGGAAAACAATTATATGCAAAAAGATCCAAATGTTTCTTTGGAGTACAAGAGGTGGAATATCTGGGTCATATTGTATCTCATGAAGGAGTTAAGGTAGACCCTAGCAAAATTAAAGCCATTAGGAATGGAAAATTCCCACATCCATAAAGCATCTGCGAGGATTTCTTGGGTTGACAAGGTATTATCGCAAGTTTGTTAAGAATTATGGGAGAATAGCAGCACCTCTAACAACATTATTGAAGAAAGATGCATTTTCATGGACTCCGGAAGCAACAAAGGCCTTTGAACATCTTAAAGAGGCAATGTGCCAAGCACCGGTCTTAGCTACATCGGACTTCACGAAAACCTTCATTGTGGAATGTGATGCATCAAGAAATGGAATTGGTGCTGTTCTAATCCAAGATGAAAGACCCATTGCTTATGAAAGTCATCCAATCAAGGGAAAGTTTTTAAGCAAAGCTATTTATGAGAAGGAAATGTTGGCAATACTCCATGCACTTAAGAAATGGCGACCCTACATAATGGGAAGACACTTCAAGGTAAAAAAGGATCATGATAGCCTTAAATAATTTTTAGAGCAAAGATTATCCTCTGAAGAACAACAAAAATGGGTCACAAAGATGTTGGGTTATGACTTTGAAATCATCTACAAAAAGGGGAAGCAGAATGTTTTGGCAGATGTACTCTCAAGAAAGGATGAGGATGTGGAAGCATTGTTGTGCGCCATTTCTATTATCCAACCAGATTGGATAAACAAAGCAAGGGAGGAATGGAAGGATGTTGAGGAAGTGTGGGAACTTATTTGAAAGTTACAACAAGATTCCAGTACATCTGATACATCTAGCTAGAAAAATGATTCGTTATGGTACAAATATTGCTTATACCTATGTAAGAATTCCCAACTCAAACAAAAGATTCTTCTAGAATTGCAGGCTTCTCCATTAGGAGGGCACTCAGGATTTTTAAAAACTTACCACAGTGTTAAGAAGGAATTTTTTTGGGATGGCCTTAAATCGAATATTCAAAATTTTGTGGCCGAATGTTTGGTTTGCCAAAAAAATAAAGCTGAAACAACTAAGACACCAGGTCTATTGGTGAGCTCTAGTATTGCAGCAATAATGTTTCAACTCTTGGGGCTTCTTTCTTTACTTTTATCAACCCAGTAGTTCGTAACAAACTTGGAAGCGACAGTGATATATGCACAAGTAATAGCTCTTACTGTAGGCTGTCATTTGATCAGCTGGCGCAAGTTCGCTAGAAGCTTAAGCCAGCTTCTATGAGTTCTCAGAAGAATATTTTACTATGATGGAAGAAAGCTAACTCTACAAGGGCTATTCTATTTGCAGAAAGAGAAGGAAAACTGAAATGAAACACAAACCCTAGCAAACCCTAATTTTGTAAGAAATGAGATGGAAACTACTAAAATGGGTGCCATTGGCTACTAAAAAGGTAAATTTCGTTTATTAAAACTACTTCTGAAGAGAAATGAGAAGAAATCATCTTTTTTTACTTTTGAGTATTTTTATGTGGAATTATTATGCTTATGGTTTGACTGATTGTGACTGTACAGGGGTTTGGTGGTAGAGGAGGATGGAGTTGGCTTTTTCTGAAGATCAGGAAGGTGTGGAGAGGTCATAAGAAGTCCCTCGTACCCTTCTGGATACTTCCATTGCAGTTAGACTTCAAAAAATCGCTCGCATGAACTTCTACAGGAGGCTGCAAGGGATCTACAAGAGGTTTTACAGGAGGATCTACAGGAGTAGGCTGAAAGTGGTTTTTCGAGGTTTGAAGGTGGAAAAATGATGGGAAAAGGGAAATGAAGGTTGGATGAAGGTATTGGAGGGTCTAGGACTCTGTCAATGAAGATCAGGAACGAAAGAGAGGGTTGGATTTGTTCAAAGGGGATGAAAGCAACTTTGTACAAAAACGCAAAAATTAGGGCAGATTGGCGAAATGAGGCGAATGAGTGGGAAAATCTTGAGAGATGAACAAGTACAAGATGTGCTATGGAGAAATGATAAGCTGGAGTATTCTACAAGTGAGCTACACACTTACTTCCCAAAACTGACTCGAGCAAGAACTGAAAAAACAGAGTTTGTCTATTTTGACCTAAAATCTGACCTAAAAATATTGACCTGCTGAACAGAACTTCATGAACAGAAAATAATGTGAGAAAGCCATGGTAAATGAATAAGAAAGGATCTAAGAATATGAATCCAAACTAATATCTACTTTTCAACTCAAAACATCACACTAGCAATTGCATAAAGGGCAAAAAATGTGTTTTTGGTGGCAGCAGTAGTGCCTTGACCTCAAATCATGGTCCCAAGGAGGGAGAAGGGAGGTCAAGACCTGCTGGTAGCCTTTTAGGATATTTCTCTATTACTACAACAAACTACTTAAGTAACTTGAAGCAAGAACAACTATTTTAAGCATCAAAAGCAACCTATTTTACCAAAGCAAGATTTAACCTAAACAACAGAAATTATCCTATGAATGCAAACAAAAACATATAGATACACAAAGGAGGTGCTGGGAAACTTGGGTTGGGCCCTAACCCAAGAGCTTTAGCCCTCTAGAAAATATCAATGCTGGTTCAAAACTGGATTCATCTTCATTGATAAAAAAATAGTTGTTACATCACAAAATTGTCTTCAAAAAGAGCTCGAAAATGAGCTGAGTACAAGGCTGCACAAAAGTGTGAAAATAGACTATAAAATGGCTAACCTACTGAGGCTTGAAGCCTTCTTATTTATACAAGTGAGGACTCCCAAAAATCATCCTAAACTTAAGGAACTAGGCTGCGTAAAACTGGAGATAACAGCAGCCCTACTTGACTTGCTTGGCTGCCCCTTGGAATCATCAATGTGGTGGCCTTTGTACTCCGAGCTGCTGATGGAGAACTCGAGGAAGGGGTCATTAATGAAGGAGACACCCCTCATATAAGTTCTCAACCCTGTTTCCTCGAGTTTGGCTTCCATTCTGCTCATAAATTCCTGGTCCTTGTCCAAAATTGTCCAAAAATATGCAATAAACACTCATTAGACTATGTGGCAAAGTGACTATCCCCATTCACTCAATTGACATAAATATATTCAAAAACATGCACAAAACTATTGAGAATGGCAGATTACATGAAAATATTAGGCAGAATGAGCCCATATAGTTACCCATTTCTGGGGCTCATCATCACCCCCGTGCTAAATGGGTTGCTCATCCTCTGAGCAACTAATCTAGTTCTTCATCTTTAATAGCTTTAACAGCTTCCCTGACATCCCAAGCCTCTGATGTTATATCCTCTTCTCTGTCATGAAAACTTGCTTTTCTATCCACTTCCTCCCAATGTTTCTATTCTTCCTCCTCTTTAACCCCTTCCAACAGTCTTAGTAGTAGTGAAGGACTGAACTTAAGGCCAATCCAATTGGCTTTCAAGTTTTGCATTGATTGTTTATATAGGGGCACTCTCATCATAGCCTCTCTCATTCTGGTTGGGGAGTGATACTCCCTGATCTTTAGGCTATGTGACAAGGTAGTCCACCTTCTCATGCATGCATGAAGGCAGTCATCATCAAATAGTCTCTCCATATCTTTAAAATAAGAGATAGTTTGTGCTTGTCTGTCAACATAATCAGGGAGACCTTGAGGATTGTCTACAAGGTGTTGATGGGCATAAATGAGAGCTAAAGGGTTTTCTAGTTTTGCCCTTATCATGAGGGGTTCACTTAGCTCCTTTGTCATGATCTTCTGAATTTATACTGCCCTCTTTTCTTCATGGCTCAACCAAGAAGCCATAGCCATGAGTTGTAGGTATCCTAGTGCAGAATTTGGATCCCATAAGTTCATGTCTGGTAGTGCCATATTATGGAGGTAAAATTATGCTAATTTGGCTCTATCCTCGGCTGAATTATTACCACATAAATGCATAAACTGATCATAATTTTGGAATGGGATTGTGCCCCTTTGGGCCAACGTTTTGATCTGGAATTGGAGCCATTGGTCTTTGAGATATAGCGCATAGGATCTAGTTGGTTTTCTGCACTGCAAGGCCTCCATTGCCCAGCTAGCCATGCAGGCCATCTGGGCTTCCTTTTCCTACAACTACTGTTTCAAAATCAGCACTTCAGTTGCTGCCTGAGATTATTTTTCATGTTGTTGTTTCATCAGCATTTCAACATCGATCTGTGGCTCTTCCTCTTGCTGCTGTTTCTCTGCTACTTCGTTATCTACTAGGGGACCTTCTTGTTGTTGCTTTCCTTCAAAAATTGGCAACTTGTCTCCCCCTTGAGTTTCCCGTTCCTGTAACTGCTTTTTCAGTAATTCATTTTCTTCCTGTAGTTGGGCTCTTCTAATGCTCTCTATGTGCCTTACCATGCCAAACTCACTTCTCAACTCTCTCAACTTGTCTTCCAGGTGCCCTACATCTTCCACTTTTTTAGATTTAGCAATCTGCATCCAGGTGTGGGTTCTGACCCTTTCTTTTTCTAATTCAAAGAAAAGAGGCACAACGATTTTTTATGGGATGATCTTTCCACCTTCTAGAAGATTGTAATATGAGCCTAAATTAGGCTGAGGGCTTGGCTTAAGTATTTATTTTTCCTTACCTTCCTCTTGTGACTGTTCTGCTGCCTTCTTTTCCAATTGTTCAGTTTCTTTCAGCTTGGCCAGTGTCTCCTATAGAGAGGTTTGAGCTTCCTGTAGGGCTACCTTGGAGTCCATCAATTCGATTCTTTCCTTCCAGGTGGAGGTTTTTGGACTCCCTCTCTCATAGGTGATAGAGATTTTGGAGGGAGATTCCTCCTTTTTCTCAGTAGGTGCATCCTCAATGATTATGGGTTCTTTTGATGGTAGCTGGGGCTTGCCTACCTTAATCCTGGTGCTCCTCTAAGCTTTGAAATACATAGATGTATGTATTTTTCTCTTGCCCTTTTGCTTAGTTGGAGTGCTCAATGCAGGAAGCACAGTTGCTGCTTCCCTTGCCAGTGTTTCAGGGGATGTTTCTTCCTGTTGTTCTTCTCCTTCATCTCCTGCAGTTTTTCTTGTATCTGCTATTTTTTCTTTTGTCTTTTCTTCCTCTGGTGGTGTTTTCTCCTTATCTTGTTGAGTCCCTACCTTTCCTGTGGTATTCTTTTTCTGAGCTTTCTAGGGATTTTTCTTCTCAGCCTTTTTCTTCTTCATCTTCTCTATTTTTGAGGCTGTTTTCTTTTCTTCCTTAGGCTCAACAGGGGTTTTGTCAAGTTTCTCCTCTTCTTTCTACTTCTCCTCTGTTTCTTCTTTTGTTTGAATTTTTTGTGCCTCCTCATGAATTTCCATCTCAATTGTCTCTTTCTACTCCTCCTCCTCAATGCCAGATGGGCTAATGTCCTTAGTCAAAGTTTTGATGTCATCTCCTCTAGACATATTGCTGAAAATTTCCCAAGCTATGGGTGTGGTGTATGTGTGTAGGGCATCTTCCACCAATAATTTAATGAGGCCATGGTAGGCCAGCTGGTCTCGAACCCCCGCATTCAACTTGGTTCCACATTCTATCAAATACTGGAGGAGGAAATATGGGAGACTGAGTTTCCTAGCTGTAGGTAGGTCGATCCCATATCTCAATTCATGTAATAACCTGAAGTGATAACCATAAACTATACTGAATCTTCCTTCACAAGTGATGTATTTCATGATCTGGTAGCTGAATTCACTCCATGGAGGAGGTAAGCTTGTCCTTCTAACCCCATTCTTATCCTCTACAAGATGTTCATCAGGCTGAAAGAATGTCTTTTTAGCAACTTATCCCAATGGTTTTTCCTCTTTGCTCCAAGGAAGCCCAAGTGGAAGATCTGTGATTCTGCTAATAAAATCTGGTGTAAGCTCTAGGTTCAGACCCTTGAAACTAACTGTAGCATGTGTTTTCGAGTGGGGTCTTAAGGACATAAAAAATTCTTTAGTCACCTCCTCATCATGTCCATGAATTCTCTCAAAGAAAGACATCCAATTTTCCCTAGTGAAGAGGGCCACCACCTTGGGGTGCTCATGCAATTTGTTGGAGTTCAAAGGCTCCTTTCTCATAGAACCTCCTAGCATGGTGTTTAGTGGTTTCTAAAAGTGCTCAGGTGAGGAAAAAACAATTTCCAAAACTAGAAACAGAGGGATAGTTGAGTTTTGTTTTTTCTAAAACTATAGGAGGAATTTCCTGTGTGCTTCTTCTTTACAACATCAATTTACAATTCTCCCCTCTTCAATCTGTTCTTAACCTGAATTTGCTTCTCAGTTTTTGAAAAAATAATCAAGACTTTGATAGAAAAGAGAATGTATAACGCAGTGTTTTTTCTTCAGAGAGTAGACAGACTTGCAAATTCATTTTTTCATAGGCTTGGTTTCTATAGTTGCATCCCTTTTTTTAGAAGAATGTGAGGAAGAAAAAAATAGATTTTGAATGCAGAGAAGGAAATGGAGAGATTGTGTAGAACTCAAAAAAATACAGGCAGACTTTTAAGCTTCACTTTCCTTTCTTTTTTCAACCCAATACTGTATTTTTAATCCACCACCTTATATAAATATATCATATGTAGAGCGGTTTCTCAAGCCTACCTCTTTTCAAGCTTGACTTTGACAAAATTTCCGAATTTTTCTGTTGTAGAGCTGCTCTCTGGCCTTCCTGTAGAAAGCCTCCTATAGACGGTGTTCGTGCTCTTGTAGAATGCAGTAGTCCTCCTGTAGAGCCCGATAGGCGGGAGGGTTTAGAAAAACTGGCAGAAACCGACTAGTTCGTTGTTCTGAAGGTGGTAGGTGAGTACTGTAGTCGAGAATTTCATGAATGAGAATGAAACAAAGGGTGGTGGAGGCTTAGACCGTACTATGCTTAACTGATGGCATAATCCGCGATGAGGAGGTGAGGTGGCTGGATGGGTACATTATCCCCATCCGGATCATTGGTCCTACGCCAGCGTAATTATGGTTTTGCATGTTTCCTTACCGCCATCACCTCCCTCATCCCGTTATACATTGCCACCACTAGCGGTTGTGATTTTTTGTCTTTCCGAGTTGACAGGCCACACGTGCTGACTACGTATCTGATCTGCGGTTTGAACTGCACGAGGCTCATTTGAACTCCATGAGGCTGTGTGAACTGAACTAGGGTGGTCAGTTAGCTAGCCACCTATTCCATTTAATCGTGACCATTCCCATAGTTCATGCAGTTTGTGAATAATATTCATGCGATTGAGGAATAGGTTTAGCCACTTACCTACTAATCGTTGTTGTGTTCTGCATGCTTCATACCTTGGCGCTTTATTTCCTCGTTGTTGTTGCTGCTGGTGCTTTACATGCTTAGCCTTTGGCTTATGCTGGTGATTTCTTGATCAAGCTCCGCTCCTTGCATGCTTCATACATCCTACTGCACTGACCCTGTCTCTGGAGTTTGTTTTTCAAAGGGATTAGCTGCTATAGGAATCCTGTAGGATTTACTGTAGCTGCTTCTCCTTCTGAAATTCAGGTTGATGCTTGAGTAGGGGCTAAAAAGACTACTGAGGAAGGTCTTGAATGAAAAGAAGTTGTAGCTGGAAGGTATTAGGTAGGAATAAGCAAGGAACGTTGCTAATTTATTTTTCATTATTTTTTGTGTTTAGAGAATGAAGGAAAGAGAATTTTTGTATTTGTCTGTGCAGGGAAAGAAAAATTTGAGTGGAAATGTGGGTGTGCAGGGATGGAATGGAGAGTTAGGAAGATGGATAGTGGCAGGTAGGTTCATAGGCCTTCTAGACAAATTTCCAGCCCTCGAGTTCTTCTCTGAACTTGATTTTGGCCTCTCTGTGATTTCTACAGGAGCCTCTTGTAGAATACACAAAGTTTCTTGTAGGATGCCAAATTTTTAGCACAAATAAGACCAAGGCTTGGGAAAGGATGACGGTGATAGAGGGATGGACTATGAAGGGTGTATGCAGCCTAGCCATGTCTTTTCCTCTTGTGTGACCCTCTTGCAACCTGCAATTATTCAAAAGAAGTTGGGTTTTTTTCTTCTTTTTTTTTCTCTTTTTTCCTCTTTTTTTTTTTTTGAGATAGTTGGAACACCTCCAAGAGGTTTTCACCCTCACTGCCTACCCTGGTCACCTCCAAGATTTTTTCACCCAGGGGTCTTTTATTCCTTCTGTTTTTTTCTTTTTTCTCTGTTTTTTTTGTTGTTGTTGATTGCTCAGGGTGTGGGTGGAGTGGTGACAGGGACCTGCTCTACTACCAACACTGTTTTTCCCAAATTCTCAATGAACTCTTACTTGGAAAGGGGCTTCCTATATATCTTCTATCTATGCCCATTGACGAGCATGGGGATGGCTTCTTCATCTATGGTCCGGATAAGGATTGAACCATTGTCATTGCATTTTTCTACTGTATATGGTCCCAGCCATCTTGTCCTCAGTTGGCCCTTGAAATCTTTATATATTGAATCATACAACATCGCCCAATCTCCTTGCTGGAATTGTTTTTCTTTGAGGTGTTTATCATGTCATATTTTTCTTTGAAGTTGGAATACCTCTGAGTGGAGTAGGGCCTGCATTCTTTGTTCATCCAATCCATTTAGCTGAAGCAATTTTTCCTTTTGTACACAGCTGAGATCTAGGTCTAGCTAAGCTGCCATCCTTAATGTGTTATATTCAAATTCTATCGACAGCAGAGCCTTCTTCCCATGTGGTGGTTTTTTAGGTGGTGTTATAGGCCTAGGTGGCCTCAACCAATCGATTTGTCCAATCGTTTTTGCTGCTGCTCACTACCTTGGTCAAAATCCCTTCCAAAGCTCTGTTAGTGACTTCCACCTACCCATTTGCTTATGGATGATAGGAGGTGGAAGTTCTGTGCTTAATCTTGTGGTGTGTGAGCAGGCCTTCAACCAAATTAGAGGTGAACTGACTCCCTTGATCAGTGATTAACTCGCTTGGATAGCCAAACTTGTAGAAGATATTTTCCCTCAAAAACTTAGCTACTTTCTTCTGTTGTTTCCTTGATCACCTTTGTTTCTACCCTTTTTGTTAGGTAATCAGTACACACAATGATGTAAGATTTCTATTTTGAAGGAGTGTTGATAGGACCCACAACGTCCATGCCCCACTTCTCAAATGGCTCGAAAATCACTTGAGGTTGCAGGGGCATCTCATCCCTTGGAGTAGGTTTTCCCATCCTTTGACATCAGTCACATTGGCTGATATATCTCTTGACATCTTGATGAAGAGTGGGTCAATAGTAACCTGCTTGCAAAATATTGAAGGCAGTCCTCTTTACTGCAAAGTGGCCACCATAGGGCCCATCATGACAGGTTAAGAGGATGTCAAAAACTTCCTCCTCCCTGACACATCACCTCAAAATCTGATTTGGGCCAAGTTTAAAAATACTGCCCCCAATCTAGGTGAATGGGGAACCTTTCCTCACGATCTTGCTCTTCTCTTTTGAGGATAGGTGTGGCGGAAACTGTGCTGAAACCAAATAATTTTCTCTATCAGCAAACCATGGAGAGAGTACTGAAATAGAAAATAGGTGTTCATCTGGCATTTGATCATCCACCATTCCTTCTTCTCCTGGAAGTAGATCTAGTCTAGATAAAAAATCAGCAACAACATTTTCCTTACCTGGTTTATCAACAATTGTGAAATCAAATTGCTGCAATAAAAGTAACCATCTAATGATACAAGCATTTACATTTGGCTTATTCATCAAATACCTAATTGCAGCATGTCATTGTGTATGAATGTTTGATATCCAGTGATGTAGTGTCTGAACTTGTTTAGGGAATAGGCTACAACTAGGAGCTTCTTTTCGGTCACAATGTAGTTTAATTTTTCCTTGGACAGGGTTTTACTGACAAAGTATATGGCATAAGGAAACTTCTCTTCAACTTTCCCTAAGGCTGCTCCTATCGCTTTGTTCGAGGCATTTGTGTGAATGTGGAAAGGTAGGGCCCAGTTTGGACCTCTCAAGATTGGGGTAGTTACCAGCTTACCTTTCAAGGCATCTAGAGCCTCTTGACAGCTGTCAGTCCATATGAACTTAGTATCTTTTTGTTGGGCAATTTATTGGGCTTAAATTGCTGCATTAAATATCGACCAGGGAAACTCGTAAGCTTTTGATGATGCCAACACTATATGTGCAGGAGTAGGCGACTAATTCTATGTCTAATGA
>APFE030109544.1:226072-237252 GCA_000404065.3 Pinus taeda | reverse complement strand
GATGAATAGTGAGCGAAATGATGGAAGCATAGGTGAAAAATGTATGGTAATGAGTGCCATTTTTGGAGCCCAACACTTTTCCCAAAAGACCAAACAATGGAGAGGCTAGCTTACTAAAATCCTTAATGAATCTTCTATAATACCCTGCTAAGCCTAGAAAACTCCGAACATCTCTTACCTTTTGAGGAGGTGGGATGATAGCAATCTTGTTGGGATCCACCTGTAATCCTTGTTGAGAAATTGTATGACCTAGCATGGTCCCTTTAGTCATCATGAATTTGCATTTTTCAGGACTGAGGGGCAGGTTCATTTCAATACACTTGGCTAAAACTTTCCCCAAGTTAGTCAAATCTTCCTGGAAGTTAGAACCATAAGGGGTAAAGTCATCCATATCGATTTCCACTGAATCATGAACCAGTCTAGCAAATATGCTTAGTACTTCTCTCTAGAAAGTGGTGGGAGCATTGTACAACCCAAAAGGAAGGACTCAGTAGGCAAAGGTACCCCATGGACAAGTGAAAGGGTCTTATCTTGGTCTTCTGGGATGATTTGGATCTAGTTGTACCTGCTAAAAAAATCTAGGAAGGAGAAGAACTTCTTCCCTGCAAGGGCATCTAACACTTGATCTATGAAAGGCAAAGGGAAATGGTCCTTCTTGGTGGCCTTGTTTAGTTCCCGATAATCTACACAGATTCTCCACTTCTCATTTTTCTTTGGCACTAGCACCAAAGGAGAAACCGATTCGTTGTCAGAGATGGGGTAGATGAATCCTGCATCCATCAACTTTTGCAGTTCTTCTTTGACAATGTCCTTGAGGGCCGGATTCATCCTCCTTTAGGGCTACCTCACTGGTTTACAATTTTCTTTAATATAAATGTGATGGGTACAAATTGAAGGGTGGACTCCCTTCATCTCCTTATAGCTCCAAGAAAAAGCATCCAAGTGATTATTCAACAAGCTACATAGTTCTTTCTCCTTAGAGATGGATAGGGATGAGTTGATATTCAAGGTTTTTTCTGGGCCAAATTCCACATTCTTAACTCTGAGAGAGGTCAGATCAGCCACCCAGAGATCAACTAAAGGATTCACCAGCTCTTCTAAAGGCAACACACTAGGGGGTGGATTCTGAATCAAGTTCTCAATAAGATCATCCTCGTTTTGTGAACCCCCCAAGGTAGCGTCTATTATACACAATGGTGTGGAATAGACTTCATTCTCATCTTCCTCCTCCAACTAGAGAGGTAAATCATGTTCTAGCAGAGGTTGGGCAGGAGGACAGAGGACTAGTTGTTTGGACATATGCCCATTCTTGATTGTCATGTTCCCAACTCGATAGCTGATGTAGGCATCTGCAATAGACAACCAAGGTCTTCCCAGGATGAGAGGATACCCAGTGAGCTTTGATTTTGGTTGGAGAACTAGGAAATCAGTAGGGTACTCCCAAGAATCAATAGAGACCATGACATCTTCAACAATCCCCTCAGGGGTCACAATGGAGCGGTCTGCTAACTGCAGTATTGTTGAGGTCTTTTTGAGGGAACCCTGAAGGTTGAGTTTAAGCATAGTGTCCCTGGTCATCACATTAATGGTAGCCCCTAGATCAATCAAGGTATGGGGGATTATGGTGCCATTGATGTGGACATCGACTACAGGACTCCCAGGGTCTAGATACTTTGGACAGATTACCTGCCCCAACATCAGGTCGGATAGTTCCTGTGACATTGATAGTTGTGGCATCTCTCTTGTGCTTGCCTGGGTGCCTGAAGCACTTCTCCTTGATAATCTTGTTGTATATAGGCACATCCTTTATGGCTTGGAGAAGTGGTATTTTTACACATAACTGTTTCAGTTCTCCCAGAAGTTTAGTTTCTTCTGGGGTCAGTTGTGTGGTTCCAATTAGTCTCTCAGGAATGGGTGAAATGACTTTTGGTTCACTTTCCCGTTTTTCTTCCTCATCCTCATTAGGAGGAGGTTGGCTATCTAGGAGAATCTTCCCAGATCATAGGTTAATCTCCTGAATCTCCATAGCATAGGTCGGGCATGATGCTTCTCCACTATATACTTGCTGGGCCTGTCTGTTGTTGAGGTTCGGGTTCGGTTGAGCAGGTATTTGGGGTTGTCTTGGAGGAGCAGGAGGTAATGGTTGTGGTTGAGCAGGTGGTGGAGGCAAAAGAGCGAGAGGAGAGTTATATTGGGGCCTACACCCTTGATGAGGTGCATTCCACTGAGGTTGTGGCTGAGCATAAGGATGAAATGAATGAGCAACTAGAGGAGCCTGGAATTGAGGAGGATATGACCAAGGAGGGGGTGTGGTCCAGGAAGGATGAGTAGGGGATCCCCAAGAAGGCATGGAAGTGGCTTGATTGGGGTTGTAATAGCTTTGGGATGTCCCTTGCATTCCCTGCTGGTAAGATCTGGGTCCATGTGGCCTCCTTTGGTTCATGAAATAGAGTGGTTCAGTGGCTCCTTCAGCCCCCTGATATGCATCTTTGATTCCGGGCAAGGAAGGGCACTAATTCGTAGGATGGTCTTCTTCACAGACTAAACACACTTCTATAGAGTGCAATGGACATTTGTTCCTAGGATTCTTTCTAGTGCACCTGGGACAAAAAATGGCCAAAGCCCTCTCGGCTTCCTCTTGTTTCCTTTTGATATGAAAGGTATCAATTTGCATGGCAAGAGTCTTCATCACCTCGCTCTTGAAATCTTCCAGTCGATTCTCAAATTAGTTTCTAAGGGATGAACTAGATGAGGATGCACTGGCTAAAGGTTGACTTCCCCTACCTCTCTTTCTAGCTGACCTGGAATGGTTTCTAAACACAGTCTTTATGTCATCATAAGGTAGCTGTTAGATGTATCCCCTAGCCAGCAAATGGAGGGTATCTAGAAGGTCTTCAGGGACCCCTCTGAGCAGTACCAACTTCAGAGATTCAGGGTCAAGTGTGCACCTGGCCCTTTTATAACTGAGTTGAAACCTCTCTTTATAGTCTTCTAAAGATTCATCACTACCCATGGTCATTCGGAATATATCTTCCTTAGTATCCTTTGACCTACAGTAGTCCCGGTATTTGTCGTTAAAGGCTTATTGCATCTGAGCCCAATTTGTGATACTATTTCCAGGTAACCCCATGAACCAGCGCAAGTCTACATCCTTAAGGGTAGAAGGGAACAATTTCAACTTCTGCTCGTCTTCTGCATAGTCATAGGTTCGACAGAGAACAAAAAATTCAAACAAGAAAGTATCAGGATCTTCGGTAGTCAGTCCATGGAAGTGAGGTAAGGCTGAAGGACTTACGTTCTTCATTTTTGTGTCCCCATTGGTCTCTCGGATAGGAAAGACACCTTCTATTCTTTCTCCATTTCCTCTAACATTTCTGTTTTCAGACATGGTCTCAAGAGGAATGGTTTCTTTCTCTTCTTCAATTATAGGATCTTCGTATATCTTTGGAGGTTCACCTATAGGTTCTTCTGGATCACTGCCACCAAAGAAGAGAGAAGGGTGACTCAGTGATGTGATGGGGGTGTTGGGTAGGAATTTTCCTGAATTGTCTCTGTTCCTATGAGGCATGAAAGGAAATCTCTTTTTTTTTGGGTGATTTTTTGTTTCTTTTTCTGCTTGTACCTGGAAAAACTGAAATGGATTGAACAACAATTGCAACTAACTGAAATGAATCTACTTTGCTAAAATGAAAATTGTAGAATTGAAATGAAAGCAGGAAATGTCTAATCTATGCTTGTTGAAATGAAATTGCAGAATTAAAATGAAAGCAGGAAATGTCTAATCTACTTTTGCAGAATTGAAATTCCAAAACTCAAAATGAAACAACTACTCTACTCTTGCTGAAATAAACTACTTAGCAGAATGTTGCAGTAGAAAATAGAAGAAAAGCAGTAATCACAAAATACTCTGACACTTTCCCGGCAACGACGCCAAAAAGAGTGGTGAGCTCCAGTATTGCAGCAATAATGCTGCAACTCTTGGGGCTTCCTTCTTTACTTTTATCAACCCAATAGTTTGTAACAAACTTGGAAGCGACGGTGCTATATGTACAAGTACTAGCTCTTATTGCAGGTTTTCACTTGATCAGCTGGCACAAGTTCGCTAGGAGCTTAAGCCAACTTCTATGAGTTCTCAGAAGAAGCTTTTACTATGATGGAAGAAAGCTAACTCTACAAGGGCTATTCTACTTGCAGAAAGAGAAGGAAAATTGAAATGAAACACAAGTCCTAGCAAACCCTAACAAACCCTAATTTTGTAAGAAAAGAGATGGAAACTACTAAAATGGGTGCCATTGGCTATTGAGAAGGTAAATTGCATTTATTTACACTACTTCTGAAGAGAAATGAGAAGAAATCATCTTTTTGTACTTTTGGGTATTTTTATGTGGAATTATTATGCTTATGGTTTGACTGATTGTGACTGTGCAGGGGTTTGGTGGCAGAGGAGGATGGAGTTGGCTTTCGCTGGAGATGAGGAAGGTGTGGAGAGGTCCTAAGAAGTCCCTTGTACCCTTTTGGAGACTTCCATTGCAATCAGACTTCGAAAAATCATTCGCATGAATTTCTACAGGAGGCTGCAAGGGATCTACGGGAGGTTCTACAGGAGGATCTACAAGAGGAGGCCGAAAGTGGTTTTTGGAGGTTTGAAGGTGGAAAAATGGTGGGAAAAGTGAAATTAAGGTTGGATGAAACTATTGGAGGGTCCAAGACTCTGTCAATGAAGATCAGGAACGAAAGAGAGGGTTGGATTTGTTCAAAGGGGAAGAAAACAACTTTGTACAAAACGCAGAAATTAGGGCAGATTGGCGAAATGAGGCGAATGCGTGGGGAAACCTTGAGAGATTAATAGGCACAGGCTGTGCTATGGAGGAATGATAAGCTGGAGTGTTCTACAAGTGAGTTGCACACTTACTTCCCAAAACTGACCTAAGCAAGAACCAAAAAAACAGAGTTTGTCTATTTTGACCTAAAATCTAATCTAAAAACAGAGACCTACTGAACAAAACTTCATGAACAGAAAATAATGTGAGAAATCCATTGTAAATGAACAAGAAAGGATCTAAGCATATGAATCCAAACTAATATCTACTTTTTCAACTCAAAACATCACACTAGCAATTGCATAAAGGGAAAAAATTGTGTTTTTGGTGGCAACAGTAGTGCCTTGACCTCAAATCATGGTCCCAAGGAGGGAGAAGGGAGGTCAAGACCTGTTGGTAGCCTTTTTGGATCTTTCTCTATTACTACATTAAACTACTTAAGCAACTTGAAGCAAGAACAACTATTTTAACCATTAAAAGCAACCTATTTTACCAAAGCAAGATTTAACCTAAACAACAGAAATTATCCTATGAATGCAAGCAAAAACATATAAATACATAAAGGAGGTGCTGGGAAACTTGGGTTGGGCCCTAACCCAAGAGCTTCAGCCCTCTAAAAAAGATCAGTGCTGGTTCAAAACTGGATTCATCTTCATTGATCAAAAAATAGCTATTACTTCACAAAATTGTCTTCAAAAGGAGCTCGAAAATGAGATGAGTACAAGGCTGCAAAAAAGTGCGAAAATAGACTATCAAATGGCTACCCTACTGAGGCTTGAAGCCTTCTTATTTATACATGTGGGGACTCCCAACAATCCTCCTAAACTTGAGGAACTCGGCTGCCTAAAACTGGAGATAACAACAACCCTACTTGAATTGCTTGACTGCCCCTTGGAATCATCAATGTGGTGGCCTTTGTACTCTGAGCTGCTGATGGAGAACTCGAGGAAGGGGTCATTAATAAAGGAGACACCCCTCCTATAAGTCCTCAACCCTGTTTCCTCGAGTTTGGCTGCCATTCTTCTCATAAATGCCTAGTCCTTGTCCAAAATTGTCCAAAAATCTGCAATAAACACTCATTAGACTATGTGGCAAAGTGACTATCCCCATTCACTCAATTGACATAAAAATATTCAAAACATGCACAAAACTATTGAGAATGGTGGATTAAATGAAAATATTAGGCAGAATGAGCCCATATAGTTACCCATTTCTAGGGCTCATCATCTATTACAACCTTTATCCATTTCAAGCCAACGTTGGGAGGAGGTTTCAATGGATTTTATCACAGGTTTACCCAATTCTGAGGGAATGAGTGTCATCATGGTGGTAGTTGATAGACTTACCAAGTATGCACACTTTTATGCATTATCACATCCATTTAAAGCAAGTATAGTTTCTACGGCATTTATGGAAACATTTCAAAATCTACATGGAAACCCAAAGATTATTGTAAGTGACAGAGATCCCATTTTTACTAGAAACTTTTGGACTGAATTATTTTCTTGTCTTGGAACTCAGTTAGCTCATAGCTCATCTTATCATCCTCAATATGATGGGAAAACTGAGATAGTAAACAAATGTTTGGAAGGATATCTGCGTTGCTTTGTATCTGATAAACAGACACAATGGGTCAAATGGTTGCCTCTGGTTGAATGGTGGTATAACACTTCCTTCCATACTACAACAAAAATGACCCAATTTATGGAACTTTATGGATATTAGCCACCACCCATAACATCATATTTAAGAGAAAATTCTGAGGTTCAAGCAGTGGAACATCACATCGAGCATCAACAACAAGTTTTCCAACTCTTAAAGGATAACCTCATGTTGGCGCAGAATAGAATGAAATAATAGGCAGATCAACATCGCAACGAAAGAAGTTTTGATGAAGGTGACTAGGTATTCCTACGGCTACAACCATATAAACAAATGTCCCTCAAGCAACCTAAGAAGGATAATAAATTGTCACCAAAGTATTATGGTCCGTATAAGGTGTTGCAAAAGATTGTTACTATAGCATACAAATTGGAGTTTCCTGCAGCTTCTTGAGTGCACCCAGTTTTCCATGTTTCATTTTTAAAGAAGGTTATAGGAAACAAGCTCCCAGTTCAAACAATATTGCCAGAACTTGACGAGAAAGGAAAAATTATATTGGAACCGGAAGCAGTGATAGAAACAAGAACTTGACAGCTACGAAATCGATCCATTTCAGAGTATCTCATCAAGTGGAAGAACTTATCCGCTGAAGATTCCACATGGGAGGATGAGAATTTTATACAGAAGTATCCAGAACTACTCAAGTGTTGAGGGCAACACTTTTTTGAAGGAGAGGGGCATGTTAGGCCCCTATAATACTAGTGATGCCCCATTACGATTTTAGGTGTATCCCTTATTAATATTGTTGTGCCCCTATTGTCCCCATATTGTTATTATTGTGCCCCATAGAATCCCTTTATTATTATTTTTGTGCCTTTATATTATTATTGTTAGGTCGGCTTGGTTATATTATGACCCTTAGACTCCTATATATAGAAAGGAGGTTTTGTCATTTGTATCATCAAAGAATTATTCATTTGTGTAATGTAAAGGAGGTTTCCCCCTCGAAGAGGTAGAATTCTAAGGCATTCAACTGTCTTTTCTATCTTTTTGTGAGTTGGTTTCATAACATGTATGGAAGCCACAAGTGAGACCATTTTGTAGCAAAGTAACCATCTAGCTTGTTGGACCAGTCTCTATTGAGCAACAAACCATATGCTTTTGGTATGTCCACAACAACTATGTTGATGCACTGGTCGACTCAACTGTCATGAGATAATCAGATGATTACGTCTCATAGTTCACCAATGGCTGGTACTGATGTTCTATCAAGTTGGATGATTCTCGCAGATGTTTCACTCCATCTTGCATTGATCTTATTAGCAATGGAGAGTGGCATGACATTGGCTGCCACACCAGAATCAACCAAATAGTTGTGGACATTGTAGTTGAGAACTTCGAATGAAAGCAGGAATGGGGGGCAACTTGAGTTTTATTCTTCCATATGGAGTGTATTGTGCACAGTAGATAGTGATCCGGGAGGTGAGAATGCTCCCTTGTTGGTAGAGGCCACGTTGTTTATTTCTTTTTGTCCTAATGCATGCAACAGGATATATCGTTGGCTCTGGAATTTTGATAACTCTAACAAACTGATGTTCGCTCGAGTTTTCTTCATGTCATCAACTATTTTGTAATCCAGAGGTAGTAGACTCACCAAGGTGTCTGGGGTGGAACGAATGCTCATGTTATCTAGCAGATTGTTTTGCAACTTGCTGCTCACAGATGTGTTCTTATTCACCACTATCTTCCAAAAATTTCTTTGTGTTTGTTTCTTTGAGGCAGCTGGTGGATCACCCTTCTTTATCAATTGTCTCACTTTCTCTTGCATATCCTCAAGTGTCAAGGGAGCCCCTTTACTCCTAATATTGTAACGATCATTTTTATTTTGGGGTTGCTTCTCAGTGTTTGTCTTCAAGACTAATTGAGAGCACTGATATGCATTCACCAGATGCCCAAAACTTGGTGCTTCATCATGTGCAACCTATTTGTTATCATCAATGTCTTCCAACTGTTCCTGTATGTCACCATCCACATCAAGTGTATGAGTATAGACAGAGGTAACAACTCGCTTCCAATCTGAACAAGGGTTCTCAGGGTGAAATTCTTCATGGAAGGAACAATACTTAGGATCAACTCATTGATCGAGTTGGAACATAGGCTTCTGTGAAAATTTGGAACTGAACTGGTTGTTGCTTGATGAGTCGGTTGATGAACTGCTTGCCTGTCTCTGTTTGGGTGGATGATTGTTCACGAATTTGTCTGCTTTCCGTTACTTGAGTTCAGACATTTCGGTGGTTAAGTTCTTGACAAGGTGAGTGAGCGTCTCGATGTCAGTTGCTTCCTTATCTTTACCTTTGGTTTCCATTGTTTGGGGATTTTTTCTCGCATCCTTGGAGTCTTTCATTGATTTGTCATCCTTGATGACTCCAATGGTGTGCAAGTCTTTATCAACGGCAATAACCTCTTCGCAAATTTCTAACAGTGTTGGCTTCACAGCTCACTTGATGAACTACACAATGGTGGTTGGCAGTGAAAATGTGTAATAGTCAATAGTGATGGAGTCATGAGGTTTGGTGTCTGCTGTAAACTTGTTCAAGATACGCGTAAACCTCTGATTGAAATATTTCACTTTCTCTTTTCCCTCCATCTTGAGGCTTCCCAATTCTTTGAGTAGCATGGCTAGAGTCTTGTCATCAGCAAACTTTTCATGGAACATACGTTTGAAAGAACCCCAGTTTTGTATATATTTGGGTGGAAGGCTGTGATACCAAGTAGCTGCCCTGTCGTCTAATGAACATGGAAACAATCTACATGCTACATCGTCATAATGTACCCCAAGGGTCTGCAGTTCTAGGTAGAAGTTTTCTAAGTGGTCTTCTGCCTTCACCATGCTGTCAGGGTTAAAATTGATGTTCATTCTCTCTGATTGCTTCGACATCTTGTGCAGAACAACTAGGAGAACCAATGGTCCCTGAGTCATCCATTCAAGATTTGGGTAGCCATCTCTTCGTCCTCTTCGTCCTCTTCATCCTCTTCGTCCTCTTTGTCTTCTTCCTCTCCTTCAGAATATGATGGTTCTGGGTCTAAGTCTGTTGGTTCGTCTCCACCTCCACTTCCTCCGCTGCCTTCCCCTCCACCTCCTATACCGGAGTTTGATCCCAATACTCAAGAGTGCCTTGCTCATCTTCAAATAAGATTGGACGTTCCTCTCTGTCTTCAATAGTTTATTCCAAACCTTCAAGAGTAGCAAGGAATGCTTCTTCCATTGATGATACAACAACTCATGTGGGAGTGGCTTTTGGATTCTTCGATGTGTGTGGAAGATATTGTACATCACGGATCAGTCCAATTGCTTTCATGAACTAGCAGGTGATGGGATGGACGTAGAGAAGGTGTTGATATGAAATCTCGTGTTCAATTCTGGGAGGTGAGGAGTAACCAACTGCTGAGTTGTCAGAGAGGGAGTGTGAATTACTGCCTTGACCAAATGGTTGATGAGTGAGTGTGAGGGGAATTTCAACCATGTACAACTAGATACCCTCCTTCTAGCACTAGAAATGTTGATGGTGTTGGACCTACCAATATTCAGGGTATCACCATAGTATGAAGTCTCAACTAGACCTCACACTGCTTGGTGTGGGAGTCCCATCTGGTATGATGGGCTATTGCCATTGTCTTAAGGATTTGCCTCAACTCTTTCTTGTCAACATAAGGGAGTGGCTTTCTTTGTCTTCGATAAGTGAGGTTCGCATGCCTGGTGAGTGTAAGTGTACTTGTGTCAATCGTTCTTTCACTGTGAGGTGAAAATGGTGAAGGTGAGTTCTAGGTTGAAAGGGATCAATCCAAACTTGACTAGGAACACACAACACAAAGGACATACACAACTTCCGGTGGAGCAGTCAACTCGGATGTGGAAGTCACAACATACAAGGTAAGATAACATGTACAACACTCATGGATTAGTCCGAGATGAGTGTAATGGTTGTTACAGCAAGTTTCATGTGAAAGGTTTGTCTGATGTTCGGAAGAGAAGTCGACATGGACGGGACAACATTAACAACATATACAACACATTTCCATTAATAGATTATGCATTACAACAAATGAATCAGTTCATATGTAGAACACATGGTTAAAGAAACATGCATTACAAGTGTTAAAGATCAGTCTTACAACAAATACAATACATGTGTGAAAACATGTTGGCCTGTTGACAAGATTCTGAATTAAGCAAAAGTTCCAATACACATTGTTACACCATACATCACTAACCTCATCACCATGGCATTGGAGCCACTACTTACTCCTCAAAGAAAAGATTACAGACTCTCTTGGCTATGTGGGAGGATCTGAGGTGAAAAGTCCCTTCATGTAAAAATGAGGTGGGTATTAATAGCCAATGGTGACACTGACCCTTGTGGATGTTCGACTACCCTCATGACAGTTTGACTTCCATGAATTTCCAACTTACATGACTCTATGTTCAACAAGTGGGTCTCTTGGACTTCCACATTACATCACATTGATTGACAACAAGCCCATAGTGGAGATGTGGGAAACATGACTCATGACTTGACTCAACATGACTTGACATGACAATGTTGGTACATTCATGCTGCTGCTGGAGTGCATATCGAGCTAGAGTGATGCTAAGTGATGGATGTCTTCATGGTGTATCATAGCTTCACCTCCACATGGCAAAGTGTGCAGAGTCTTCGATGGTCCTTGGTTTTCTTGATGAAGCTTTAACATGTTGTT
>APFE030109544.1:140491-213517 GCA_000404065.3 Pinus taeda | reverse complement strand
ACCCTCTCATTCACAAATGTAAGAGGGAGTTGGCTTCTGAATTTGAAATGAAGAACCAAGGACTTGAAGTGTGGCAGAAGCCAAGGGAAATTTTCCTATCTAAAGGAAAATATGTGGTGAATATTTTGAAAAGATTTGGTATGATGGACTGCAAGCCTATGACTACCTCGAGGATCTTAACCTTTAGAAGTTATATGGTAGTGATGTCGGACCAGATTCCGGAAATGCCTCTGAGTTTAAAAAACTCATTCGCGTTGATGTTCTTGGTGAACCTCCATTCGAACATATGTTTTGCAGTTAGCATTGTGAGCTAATTGTTGGGATCACGATTGCCATTACACCAAAACCCGCAGGTGTTAGTAAACGGACGCATCGCCAGAGTTAACGGATCCTCAAGAGGCGGTTGGTCCATGTCACGAAACACACGGGGAGTGTTGGATTATCCAATGCCCAACAATCTCCCCCCCAGCGCGAGCCGGGTGTGATTCGAACTCGAGACCTTTGGCTCTGATACCACTTGTTGGGATCACGATTGCCATTACACCAAAACCTGCAGGTGTTAGTAAACGGACGCATCGCCAGAGTTAACGGATCCTCAAGAGGCGGTTAGTCCATGTCACGAAACACACGGGGAGTGATGGATTATCCAATGCCCAACACTAATATTTGGTTGAGCTTCACTAGATTGTTGCCAAGAATCTTCTGAGATGTCTTCAGGACACAATCTCTCATGGATTGAGATACACTGCCGGAAATATGAAACTGCATGATTTTTCGAATGCTAATTAGGCAGGTAGTGTGAAGTATCACTAGAGCACTTTTAGTGTTGTTTCTCTTTGGATTCCACTTCGATATAATGGATGAGCAGGAAGCAGAAGTCAGTTGCCATAAGCACCGCCAAGACTGGATACATATCTATGAGTATGGACTCGTATGAAGCTACCTGGTTGGGGAAGCTCTTTAGTATGTTGTTTGAACACATACCGTTGTGATTCTCTGTAACAACCAGAGGTGGGATTTGATTATTGAGGAATATCATATTCGTCGATTGCTCCAGCAGATAGACATCATCTGAGATATGGTAAGTTGATGAGCAAGGAGGCTCCATCGCATTAAGATGATGTACAAGTCGATACACCTTGTCAAAGCCCCGAGGAAAGATATAATCTGTGATTTTCCCAAATGACTTGGAGTCATCAAGAAACCCTTGTACAAGGGTCCTGCATGTTGCATACATTGAGCTTTGGGAGCTCTGAGGGATTTTGGTTCTTACTGGAGCAACATACGACCACAGGGTGACTCACCATCCCCTGGTGTTGTGCACTAGAGCAAGATGATTCGCTCTTGTGGACAAGATGATTCAATCTCTTGTGGAACAAGATGATTCACTCTCCTGTGTAGCAGGATGATTAGTTCTCCTGTGAGGCCTGGATTGATGTGTTCTCCATGGTGACTGTAGCAGGATTGATGTGTTCTCCTATGAGGCCTGTATTGATGTGTTCTCCATGGAGGCCTGGATTGATGTGTTCTCCATGGCGACTGTAGCAGGATTGATGTGTTCTCCTGTGAAGCCTGATTGATGTGCTCTCCATGGCGACTGTAGCAGGATTGATGTGTTCTCCATGGAAGCCTGGATTGATGTGTTCTCCATGGTGATTGTAGCAGGATTGATGTGTTCTCCTGTGAGGACGAGATTGATTAAGTTCTCTTGTCGAGTCATCCTACCCATGTAGTCTGGGACTCATGGGAAGTACCTCTCATCTGATCAATGAGTAGGGAAATGAAGTTAGGGACCATAGTAGTATCGATGGATGCATCGTTGTATCTATCGTACTCCCTACGCTAGGATGACCTCCATTGACCTAGGATCAATGATACTAGTCTAGAACCAGTGGTAGGAGTGGTACATTCTATGACACTGACTTTGGGTGAGTTGAGACTTGTCCGGGACGAGTAGTATGCACTTTGAGACTAACTTTGAGTCAATGGAGGATGTTACTGGTCTGGGACCAATGGTAGGAGTTGTACATACTATGATGCTGACTTTGGGTTGGTTGAGACTGGTTTGGGACAAGTTGTACATACTCTGCGACTGACTTTGAGTTAGTATGGTACATCCTTGATCATTTCTTCTTCTTCATATTTCAGACAAAAGCAGAGTAGAACGGAGAAGAAAAATACAGATCAATATAGGGCAGAATAAGACAAAGAAGAATAGGCATAATAGAGCAGAGCAGGGCAAGGGTCAGGCTGTATAAGGCAGTGCATTTGATGGATGAATAGTAACGACTGATAGACAGGTTGTAGATGAAGTTCTCCCTAGTTGAGAGGGAGTGTTAAAATTGGCAACTAGGGCCAAAATTCATGTGGGTCATCTTATTCATGGATGATAATATTTTTATTATATTCCTCTCATCGAGAGGTGTAATATTGATATAAAGATCATCCAATTCCGATAAGTATTCATGGAGATATGAATTTATTTTGATTATGGAATTATTATCAAGTCGACCTACAACTCATGTAGGCTCAGAAGCCCAACAGTCACATCTATTCAAAAATCATCATTTGTATATAAATACAAGAGGAATTTTCCTCATTTTCACTCACTCACCACATCACATCTCTCTCTCTCTACTGCACATAAAAAATTCTCTTCTCTACTACGCAAAAAAGGGTCTCTCTCTCACACATGTGAAGCCGGAAGTTGCTGAAACTGAAGCTCCAACTGCAGAAGTAAAGTTTGACCTGCATGGACCAAAATATATCCTCATCTGAACTGCGATGTAGGTTCATCTAAACCTCCTTTGAAAGTCGCAACTTTTGGTGGTGGAATCAAGTCAATCCGATGGACGGTTTGGAAGATTTCGATTGCCCTAGTTTGAAGGAAGCTGCTGAAACTAAAGCTACAACTGCAGAAGTAAAGTTTGACCTACGTGGACCAGAAGATCTCCTCATCTGAGCTGCACTGTAGGTTCATCTGAACCTCCTCTAGAAGCCACAAATTTTTGTGGTGGAATCAAGCCGATCCGACGGTCGGTTTGTGAGATATTGTCTACCCTAGTTTGACGATGAAGCTACTAATGTTGATGCTATTGATATAGTGTTTGCTACTGCTGATATAAATTAGATTTATTGTACTATTTCTCTCTACTGAATTATTGAAGGTAAAAGAAGATTTGATCAAAGGGTTTCCCCACACATTGTGTCTCTTGTCTTGGCTTGTTTTCTATTGATCGTTTAATGCTCTATCTGCACTTTACTTTATGTACATGTGATTGCTAATCTGTGGAATATAATAAAAAAAGAAGTAAATTGTTATAAGCATAGAACATACCATAACTTAACAGGTTGGTTTCAAGTATTGTAACGATGTCAAAATGTCTTGCTTGTTATGAGGAGAGGATGGGATTGAACTGGAGGAGTGACACTGAATTAAGGAAAATGGGTTGTAACTCTTCCTTTTATTAATAAAGTATTCGAAGCTTTTTCCATATGTTTGTATTGTTCATTGATGCTTTCATATGTGTATTATGTACTTGATTCCATTCTATGTTTAATCAATAGATCACTATCATATTCTTTGATCGGTTTTTGTCTTCTGTCAGTGTGCAGGTACTTTTCAAGTGGATTAAGTACAGAAAGGAGCGATATAATTGGTCAAGAGAGATAAGGAGTAAGCGGAAGCTATAGGTAGGCTTATTTACTATTGTTGTGGCCAGCAACAACCCCCCATTTTTTCATTTAACTATCTACCCAAAATACTAAATGAATAGGGGACCCTTAGTATAATTTTGAGAAAAAAATCAAATTTTCCTTCTTCAAAATAAAGATACCATCGCAGGCTTAAAAGCAGTCTTTCAAATATTTTCACCTAAGTCTACAATGGGGAAAAGGTCTTTAAGAAATTGCATTAATATGCGCCCCCCCCCCCCCAAAACGTTAAGCATAACATCGCGTTGCAAGAAGTACTGTCCATATGGAAAACCTCACAAACTCCTGATCTGCGATAACGCCGATCGCAATGATCGCACATCACAGAAATGAAATGGCAATATTTAACAATCATCAAACTCCTACGATCCGCGATGTTCTAACCCGCGATATTGCGATCGCTGCAATGACACATCCTGCGATCCAGCGATTTGCGATAAGCACGCCTTGCGACGGCACGATCTTCGACAGTGCATAAATCGAATCATAAATCATTTAAACCGCAAATCTTTTAGGCACGTCGTTCAAAGATAGACCACTTACCATAATCTGGCTTCAAATCATGCGCTTTTAATGATAGTAAGTAGGTTAGTTGTCAGTTATTTAACGAAATAAGGACGCGTGCTTTGCTGAAGAATTGTTTTCACGTAAGGTGGCATATTTAGTATATCGTCTGCATTTAAAACCCTCCCATCATCTTTCTCAATCAGTCATTTCCGCCTCGCATGTAATCTGCAGGAACTAGGAGATAAGAACATTCAAAAGCCGAACGCAGAAGCAAATGGGAAAGAAGATTAATGCCCAAGGTTCCGAGGCAAAAGAAAAGGCAAAGGAGATGGCACCCTTATACACAAATACTGCATGCAACAGAGACGCAGGAATTTCAACCTGGGAAGGAATGTATAGGCTGCTAGAAGAGGAAAACCACAGAGTACTGAAGGCCGATAGCGCTACGGGATCGCCAAACTCTTCCAAGGCATCCTTAGAAGAGCTGGCTTGTTCATTTCTCCATCGAATAGCAGCTAGACCCAAGATATTTCCATATACAGATATGATCAAATGGATACTCGACAATGCAGAGTTACAAGGAAGACAATTCAAGGCTCCAGGGCATGGGCTCATAGGATCATTCGCCGCACAAGACTTAAAGCTTATGTATCATCTTCCGGAGTCTCAGACGACCTACAACACACAATTTGTCTAGAAATTTGCAGCAGAGAACCCAAACCTGGCAGAAACCACTAAAGAATGGACCAGAAGAGAGGAGCCGCTAAAAAAGGATAAAAATGATGACCTCGAAAGATTTTTGTTATTCAGAGAAAGAAGGCTAACTAGCATTCCTCTAGAAACGTTGCAACCGCTCACCAGAGAACCTACTCCAAGTGTCAGCCTCAGCGGAAATTCCAGTTCTTCCAAATCCAAATCTGACGCTGTTCAAGGAACACCCGAACGTTCTAAAAAGTCTGCAAGCGACCAAGGGAAAGTCAGAGAAGCAGCCAAGGATACTGCTCAGTCAAGTGCCATGTCACAACTGCAAGTTATCGCTTCCTCACCAAGAAATGTCCCTCCTCCCGTCACTACATCGTCGCTCGTCACGAAAGAGCTCGATAAAGAGTGGGAAAACTTCAATGAGCTAATCAACCTTGAAGGGAAAGTCCCAATAACGCCTGTAAGCGATGTGCAGGTAACCCAGGAAATGGTTTCAACCATGGTCGGTAGTATCTCAGAAGCAGAACACAGTCATATCGCTCCGCCTTCTGAGCTCCTACTTAGTGTAGAGGAAATTCCCCCACTAGACGTGTTCTATAGTCCTCAACATAAAGCAGTGGTGAGGAGACAAAGAAAGAAGAGAAAGCTGGAGAATACATTGTCACAGGACGCCGAACATTTAGACGTCTTATGGAAAGACCCTAACAGCAATCCAACAGAAAATCTCACGAAGTTGTCTCCAATCGCAGGAGCGTACGCTTCTGCGACTATTGACAAAGCGTCGGAAGTTCAGCAACTGTTGAGGGAGCAAGAAAACCAGATACAGCTGCTACAGCAACAGCTACAACAAGCTAATGCCAGTAATGAAGCGTCCAAACAACTCGAGAAAATACAAGAAGATTTTCGGCAAATGCAGATAAATTATCAGAAAAACCTGGACGAAAAGGGAAAGCAGTTGCAAGCTTTACAAGAAATACACAAGGAAGAGCCCAAGCTTTCCGAATTTGTTTCAGAGTCTACTAGCTTAAATGAGTAACTTTTGCAGCAACAGGAAGAGTTGGGACCAAAAATATCGCAGTGGAGTCACTATTGCGAGCTGAGCAACAAACTCACTGATAAAGTGACAGACCTACAAAGTGACTACAACCAGGTTAACAAACGAGTGACAGAGTATATAGCTTGGCAGAATGGAGAGAAAAGGAAGAGAGCAAATGCACCCAGAATAAATGAAAGCCATAAAGAATTTCTCTTCAACAAATGGGACGATCAAATCAAGCAGGCAGAACAGGCGGCAGAGGCAGCAGCAACACAGGCAAGTGTTCTTATAGACTGTGTAAATGAAAATTTACACAGAACTAACTTAATCACAGAAACCACCCCAGGATACCTACCAAACAAGTCACGAATAGAGGCAGAATGGAAAGAGAAGGCGCAGGAAAAGGGAAAAGCAATTCAGTCTTTGAACAGGTTGAATTGGGAGTGCTATTGGGTATACTTAGTTAAGCCACATAGTCAATGGATGACTATGAAATGCATCACAAACTCAGCAGAGAAAGTAGTGCCAACTTTCATAGACTCCGTTTTCACAGCCCAGCTCAGCACAAAAGTCGGCCAACCGACTCTTCTCAAATCCATGCTGAACACTTGCAGTTTCAAAGACCAAATACAGAAGTAGCTTATTTTTAGTAGTTTGTTGTTTCTTTTTGTTTAGATTAGAAAAAGGACGGTCATTTGAGAACCGTATCCTACAATTTTGTAAAAACACTATTATTAGATTTAGGAAGTAGTATTTTAACCCTTCTCATGCATTTAGAGAAGGGTCCGGAGATTTGTCAAAAACTTATCCTCAGAACATGCACTTTTGCATCCTCAGAGGAGGTTTCGATGAATGGATGGATCGAGATTTAGTTTTACTTGCATTTTGATATCTGCTACTGATGTTACACTTCTATACTCTTGGTAGATTTTAGAACAAGTAGAGATAGATTGTTTTGCTTGAAGCTTATGGGTAGAACTAGTCATAAATGGTACTTTTATCTCTTGGCAATGTCTGCGTATACTCTTTAAGTAATCTACAGTTTCAGTCATTTATATGTTACTGCATGAATATATGGGTTATCATTTGGCACTTTTGTACGGTGGAGTCATATTGTTTATGTGTGACATATGAATTTCTTATTATGCGATATGCTGTTCACAACTGTTTTGCCTAACTTCTTATGCAAAGTAGTTTATCTCAAATGGTTTCTTTTCTTATGATAGTTGAATAATCTTTATTACCAGTTATTATTCGAAATATTTTTAGATCGCATAATGGAAGATATACAATCCCGGGTTAGAATAGATTTGATTTGTTGTTTCTTGCTAGATTACAATAGCATAGAGTAAAGTTAAAGAATCTGATTTAGATTAGCTTTAAAAATACTCTCATATCATCATAGTTAAAATCTATACACACACACGCCCTAGATCGGGAAATTGGTCCCGTTATACCCAGTCGGACCCGCTATACCAAACGGATAAGGAGCTGCCAACCAAGGTCCGAACCGGGTGGGCATCCCCCTTGTTGTCGACCCAATTTTCGGGGCTTCAACAACTATCTTATTTAATTTATTGGTTATAGAAAAGGTAGAGAATGTTTTGCATTGTTGTTCTGGACTTAGCTACTAGTCTGGGGGTTTAAGCATTTATCTGCAGACACTAAAACTTCCCAAAACAAATTGCTGACTCCGCTGGGGAGCGATCATCCATCTTAGTAGGTTATTAGCCTCTTAAGACATTTCTACATACTGTACTTGTGGTCGTTGATTGAATTTTAGTCTTCTTTCATTGAAAATCGAGTAAAAACTATGTCAAATTGCCTTCAAAAATGGCTTACTGTCACCAGCGCAGCCCATTGAAGGACACATTGCATTGTAATGCACTTCCCGCATAGAGCCAATGCACTGAAGTGCACTGTCTCTCACTGCAGCCTATGATGATCCCTTAAGGGTCAGTTTCCCATCTAGGAGTTGAAGTTTTTTCCAATTTCCTCCTGTTTGAATGATTTGTTGAATGTCAATGATGTCTTGTCTCTGAAAATAGTTTTTTCATCTCCTTACCTGGCCCTACTTAGACTAGGATTGATAAACGTTTCTTATGTATTTACTTTGTCATTTTCAATCTATAGTCGAAAGTTATTTTTTGGTTGATTGATCTTTGTCGAAAGAAAGTGTCGAAAAATCGACTTTTCATTCAAAATTTGAATTGTCGTAAAGTCCTCATTCATGAAAGATCGATTGATTGATGTGTGCATATGATTAGTCTTTTCGTTGAAAGTGTCGTAACTCCTCATTTATTTGAAAAAGAAAGTTTCGTAAAGTCTTCCTTTCCTTGAAAATAAATTGTTTCAAAATCGTCATTTTTATGAAAAGAGTTTATAATTTGATCGATTGTGCATTAGTTTTCCTTTTTGTTCATTCACATTAAGGGAAATCGAAAAGAAATACATGCATGTTGCATTGAAAAAGTTTGTGTGTGCTGATAGGAATAGTGTACGGAATTTTCATTTATATTGTGCTCTTTTCTCTTTGATCAAAAGAAATTTGATTGCTCTATCCCTAAGTAGCTAGGATTTTCATCGTTAAATTGAATGGAAAAAATGCTTATCATGGTAGTTGCATTCCTAGGAATTTCAGAATACATCATGTGGTGAACTTCAAAGTCAAATTCCTAAGCAAGATCAACTTAAAATAAACATCAATTTACCACATGGAGCATTGTCATTAACGAGAATATTTAGTGGTTCTAGGCTAGAGATGTGTTTCGGCATCGTAAGACAAAGCAGCTGTTATCACTCAGGTTGTTCCCTCAGAAAATTCTAAGAAGGGAATACGGCCGAGGTAACCACAGACCAATCTTTTAGACACAGACTCTAGCTAATTTGCATCCAGAGAAGGCTCTCTCTTTGTAATATAGCGTTATTTTGAGCTATATTAGGCTAGTTATGAGGTACAAGGGTTTGGTTTTGAGTTTTGGATGGTGATTTTCAATAGAACAGGAGTGTAAGTCTGAGAAATTCAGTCCATTGGGCTAATGGAGTCTATGGGGATGAACTGATGGATATGGTTTCACTAATTGAGGATGGTATTATAGAGCAAGGTAATCAATCATGGAACAATTTGTAGGTTGGAGTCAGATGGAATGGAATACGTGGGTGAAGGGAAATTAAGAATCTTTCATCATGTTGACAGAGGGAAGATTGATGATTATGACCAAGAAGCAATTAACAATTTCATAACCTTTAACCAATATGAAAGAACCAGGGGAAATAGGAGCAGTTAAGAATTCCTGTTTATGCTAATTTTGAAGAAAACATTAATAATAACAGAGACTGAACACAGAGTGCAAAACAAGTAAATTCTGAGTTATTCTTTTTCTCTGTTATTCAGATCATGAAACATATATGATATAGTAAACACAGAAACAATAAAACATAAGTTATAAGAGACTTATTGATCCATGAAATGATTCAAGAATTTTGTAGCATGGTCCTCAGCACAAATTTCACATCCAGAGAGTCCAGCGACAATTGATTCCAACGGCTTTTGTATTCAAAAAGTTTTCAGAGTTACAGAGCAGTATAAGAAATGTATCACCAACCTCAAATAATTTACTTGGGGAGGTATTTATACAAAAATATTACAAAATATCTTAATGAGATAATATCTAGCAATAACTCATTCTACCAACTCAAGAGGAGAAAATAAATGATCTCGAAAACAGGGAGGAATAAATGAAGAAGTAATTGCTGCTTTGTTGGCTGCTTTAGTAGGTGAGATGTGTTGACTTTAGGCTCAATGAGTCGGCTGGTAGCTTTTTCCACTGATATTCCACGTTGCTGCCCCAACCTTCTTGGTTGTATTTGATTTTGTTGTAATATGTTGTTGCTCCACGTGATTCTTGTCCCTTCCTGTTTTCCGCTTTATGGTATGTGATACAAACTTTCAATTTTCCAAAGATATAAAAGAAATCAAAGACATGCCTATAGAATCTCCAACATGCTTTGCCACCAGTGCTCCTCTGGTAATTAGTGTCTTTGTAGTTTTCTTAAAGTCTCATCAGCATCTGTGTACCTGTAGAAGATAGGCTGAACTGTAAAAAGATGTTTAACTTCATGTTCAATATAAAACAGATTTTCCAAGTTTTCATAGAGACTTTATCCAAATGGGAGTGCTTTCTCTGCTGAAGTACTTGATGATGTATTAATTTGATCAGCAACATATGAATTTAACATGTGAGCATAATCAGCATGTTTCATCAGTCCGTGGTTATTGGTCAATAGACTGGGCAGACCTTTTTCCTGCAAAACTATGAACCTGTCTGTGAAAGCATTTATCTCCACTTGCATGTCCTGGCACTTCCTCTCCAAATTTTGCATCAGAGTTCTCATGGTCAGAACTCTTTTGACTTTTAGAATAGTGCCTGTCATGTCTCTGATGTCCAATGCTGCTAGTTCTTCACTGGTCTTGGTGTTCAAAAAATGTACTAGCCTGTTGGCCTATTCGGGCATATGTCCCAATAAAGTTCTGGCCTTTTGAATTTCTACTTGGTCTATTGCTATCAAGTCAATCTGTTCATGAATATTATGAATAGATCTCCACACATTAGTAAGGGATTTACCAATGTTAGCCCACAAAATTGTTTTGATTTCTGTCAGAGGTTTATGCAGGGAGAGATCCTTTTCTAAGGCTCTTACTTTGTTCTCTAATGACTTTACCTCTCTTGTTTTTTCAGCTACAATCATTTTGGATTTATCATAGCTTATTTCTAACTTTTCCAATTTTTCTTTGGTCCCTTTCAACTCTGACACTTGTATTTTTAATTCCTCCATTTCCTTTATTAATTCCTTTGTTGTCATGGTGCTGCTGCTGCCTGTTGTTGTTGTAATTGCTGTTGCTGGGGTACCTGTGGGAGGAATTGTTGTTATACCTGTAGGAGGAGCAGTTGTGAGTGTTGGAGTTATTTCAGGTGGCTGGGAGATCAAATCTCTTGGCTTCTCATGTAGTGCTTTCTCCAATGCCTGCTCTATCTCACTTAATCTTTTATTGATCCTCATCAGCAAATCCATCATGTCCTCCTCTTCTTTTTGCTGCACAACTTCTGTGGTTTGTGGATGCATAGTAATAGGTAGTTTTAATTGCTTCCTAAGGGCTACAATGTCTTCTTCCTTCTTTTTTATTAATGCCTTTATGCCTTTGGCATCTTTGGGATCATGTCCTAACTCAATGATAATCTCTTCTAAGGACTTGATTCTGTTATCTTTGGCTAAAGAGGAAGCCTTTTCTAAATCCAATTAGGCAGAGGTATTATTCAATGAATTATGCAATTTGTGAACCAATAATGCTTTATCTGCCAATGTGGAGTAGACCATCTCTCTCGTTTGTTTATGCAACTCAATCTGGTCCATTGGATGAATGCCTTTAGCTAACACTTCCAGATTGGTCCTGATGTAATCAGTAGCTGATTGTGGCTGCTGTAATTTGGGTTTAAAGTGACTGAGGATTATTTTACCTTCTTGAATGTCATATGCTGACATTAACCTTTATTGATTTGTGGGGGCCATCTTTAGCAAGTGATTATAAAGTTGAATTCTTATTGGCTCATTCTTTGCCTTTATTTCAGTAAATGTTCTCTTAATGTCAGAACCCTGCTTGCTTTGTGGCCTAATGGATGAAAATTCCACACTATGATGTCTTTCAATCTCCTGTATGTGTGAATTGGCCGATGTTTCTATGACTAGGGATGTATCCTGGCTGACTATTCTTCCTCCCTTTAAACTGTCTGTGGTCTCCTCAACAAACTCCTCCTCTGATAGGGGGTTTAATCTTTGCCTTTTCTCCCCTGGTTGCTTTGCAGAACCGCTGATCGGTGTGTCTTCTTGCCTATCCCTTTTCTTGCCTCTTTCCTAATTTAGAGGAGTTTATAGTGCAGGGGTTTCAGGTGCCTCTTTCTGTGCTGAAGGGACTTGCCCTTGGCCTTGTTCCTTTGATGTAGCTGGTTGGTCTGTCATCATGTCCTGTTCTGTGTCTATTACCTCCTTGCCCTTTGCTGACCCTATGTTGTCTTTTTGTGTGGGCTACTGAGAAGTCCCGGCAAAGGATGTACCACCTCCTGTGTGTTGAGGCAGCTTGAAAGATACCTGTCCGAAAGAGTCCAGGTCAAGCGTTTTTTCAAGCTCTTTCATAGCTTTTTCCATTTTTTCTTCCTCAGTAATTTCTTCTATCAATGTACCCTCTACCCATTCATCCTGATTGGAAAATTGCTCTATTTTAGGAAGCCTAGAATGTTTATAGGCTGATAGCTTGTATTTCACTCTCCTATCACTTATGAAATCATTTGGGTCATAGGGTACCCACCAAAAGCTCTTCTTTAATTTGATTTCTTCTCCCAATATTTTATCAGCATCTTCCCAGGCTTCCTTCTTGTTAATGCTAAAAGGGCCTAACTGATTTTTTATTTTCAGTTGGGCCTTTTTCTTTGTACTATGAAAGTGAGTTAAATCTACATTGGTAAGTTGCCTAAAATACTCCAGCGCAAATAGTCTCATAAGCACATATTTAGGCAGCTTGTAAGGACACAACTCACAGCCATACATTCTGATTTCAGTGTGATTCTGGTAGAGGTACCAGTCACCTATTCCGTAGTTTTTGGAGAGCTGTAGAATCTTTTGCATATCACCAGCAAGTCTAGGAGGAGGAGTTCTCATCAATAGGGAGGAGACCGGATGTATAAATAGGTCAATGAATTCACAGTAGGTGTAAGGAGAGTTAGAAACATGGTGGAAGACTGAGGTCCAAAATATCACAGACCTTCTCTCTCCTTTGGAATCCAATTTTCTGATAGGAAACTGAAAACTGTCTGTTTGATAGTATAAGAATAGATGATATATGTAAGAGGTATACTTGAAGACTCCTTCTTTGTCTAGACTCATGAATTGCTCATGTATCTTATTGGCTATGAAAGTGGCATAATCATATTTGACAGCAGGGGGCTGTCTTGGAGTAAATATGGACAACAAAACTAATGTGGTCTCATCAACATATTCACTTGTCTTAAATCCCAGGATATAGGATATCATATCAATAATGAATTTTCCAGATTCATTGAACCAGGCATGGATATAGGGAGGTGGCTCTTTGGGCTGGCAATCTGGTTTCATAAATTTTTGAGCAATACGGGTTATCTCTGAACTGGGTAGTTTAGGTCCCTGCTCAAGCAAGAATCCCATAGAAAGAGGAGCTAGAGGCTGAGTGGGTTTGAAGTGTAACATTTCAATTATGGACTCAGGAGTAATGTAAAAGAGGACAGTTCCAGAAGGAGTCATAACTGCTCTTTGAGTGGGTTCATAATTGGCACAGCATAGGTGGATAATATCTGGGAAAATATTGAAAGAGGGGAGGTAAATATGGGTAAATTGGATTCCCATATACCATAGACATTAGCATTGTTTCGGTAACTATTCCTAATCTCACAAAATGCTTGAAGGTGGTTTTTATCACCCATTAAGTCTTGAATCTGAAAATCCTTGCCAGCCAAGGGTAACCACTCCAATTGTTTGTGTGGTGCATTGAGGGGCGCAACATTGAGGGCCACTAGCGTGGGGGCTTCCATGTTTGCTCACTGTGTTTTTAGCTGTGGAAGTCGGGTTTTTGTGGGAAAAACGGGAAAAATGGGAGTTCTGGCGAATTTCAGCGGGCTAGCAGACTGTTCTGTTCTTGAATTTGGCTCTTACAAGTATAATTTTACAGAGAAAAACCAAAACACAGGTTCAGAAGGTGGAATAGGGTAAATACCTGTGTTTTTGGACACATACAAGAGTAATTTGCAGATTGGACGATGAATTGTAGAGCGGGATGTCGGATTATGTTGGCCGGGTGGCGGACTAGAGCTTTTGTAGTTTTCTAGACGTAATTTGCATGCATAGTCTCAGGAAGCAGCGAATGAAAATGAATGAAAATGATAGTTTTTAGGGGTCTTTTTAAAAAATTTGGCTTCGCGGGTTTTTGGCACTTTTTTCAGATGACGTCAGCATGATGTGATATTTTGTCGCGCCGTGGGGTGCAGAGGTGACGTGGTGATGAGGCAGAGCTGACGTGGCAGATGAGGTGGTAGTTGACATCATTGGGGGGGTCAGTGGAGGGCGGCAAGCGGTATTGGCCCGCACCGCTTTATCGGCTAAGGTGGTATTGGAGGAGAGGCAGCGAGCATGCCAAGAGGGCGCCGCGTGTCCCTGGTACAGCGGGAATACTGCTGGCTCCCCAGACGATAAAGTACAGGTGTCGCAGGGCTTCCGATATTGATCTAGGCCATTGGATGGGGATGCCCAGATCCAACGGCTGGTGGTAAATAGAGTTGGCGGAGGGTTACGGCACGGGGACCCTCCAATAAATCAAATGCTTTTTTCAATGATTTAGGGTTAATTTATTGGTTAGGTTTTCGTGTTTGGTTATTAATCAACCGGGTGTTAATTAAATCCAAAGTTTGCGTGCAGGAAGGGTTTTTTACAAGGATTTATATGGTTCCAGATGAACCTATAATCCCTTTGTAAACCAAAATATGGCCGTAATCGACGGGGGGTAGGATTATTATACATAGGGGTTTTATTATAAAGATATATTAATACGGGGAAGGGGAATCTATAAGGGATTTATATTGTATAGGTTAGGAGTCAATATGAGGGATATGTTTGCAAAAGAGTGCTAAGTTATAGAGTTTAAAACTTAGGCTTAAGGAGAAAACAGAGGTTTTACATAAGAAATGTGGCTTTGTGCCTAAGAAAAGTTATGACTGCACTTAAACTTTTTCATGAAACTGAGTGATTTTTAGGAGTACTGAGCAGATCTCAATATCCTTGGGGGGAGGTTAGTAAGTGACTTTTGGAAAAGGGTGAAGGGAAGTTAGTCATGCTTCATTTGATTTGTAACCAAACAGATGTTATGGTACTTATGATAACAATAAGGTAAACATCCTTTGAGTGACACATTAACCATAAGCATGCTTCTGAAACATCAAAACTGCCTACCGACCCTACTATACCTAACATTTTTTCTTCCTTTTTGCCTGGGTACATTTAAACTAGCAAACCCTTACTCTCTTATTTTCTTTCAACTGCCATCCTATCTAAGTCTGCCCTTATTTCTTCCAAGGGCTCAAATTTAGCTGTTGAGCACCTTTGCTTCTCTACCTAGCTATTCACCTGCAAAAGTTAGACAATTTGGACAGGTTTCATTCTCTATCTCTAAGACAAGTAAATTCAAACATAAACTAGCCAGAATTAAACTGTTTGGCCATTCATCAATGGTGGCATGAATTAGCAAGTTGCACACCATAAGATCATTGCAAAAACAAAACAGTAGTGGCTTTTTGGATTCACACACTTTCATGGTCTTTTGTTTGGGGTTCATTTCGTTCATTTTTCTTTTGACCATCTCATTTTTCTTGCCCTTTGATTTTCCTTTTAGGGCACACCCTCTTTACATTTTTTAACTTTTTGACTTCTTGGGAATATGGAAAACCTTAGCAACTAGCCAAAGGTATGAAAATATTAGAGCTCTTCAATGTCGATCATGAAAAATGACACCTATTGGTATAGGAACCTAACAATGGCTCCACTTGGGGATGGCTTTCCCTGGTGGAAAGTCAAGAACAGTAGGTCAGATGGCCTTATGTACAATCCTTGCTGCATTCTAAAAAACATTTCTTTGTTGTAAGTGAACAAACTGTACAGAGGACTATGTAAAATATGAATATCTCTCATGGGCTGATCCAAACAATTAGACCTCTATTTTTTCTCTGAAATCTGCTTCTGCTGGTTGTTTTATTATAGTTATAACAACTGTAGTTTGTGAAGATTAGGGCCTTCACTTCGGGATTTAACTCCAAGAGACTTGCTATCCAATCCAAACCTAGACATTTATCAAATATAAAATATGTACAGGTTGAGACAAAAATATCTTAGGCAGCCATATCAAAATAGTGCTTGAGCATCCAGCCATTAACTGGCCCTCCCTCTGCTTCTGTGCCATCCAGGCTCTTTAAAAAATAAGTGTTGTTTCCTTGTATAGCCTGGATGATAAAAGGTCCTCTGCATAGGAAGTCAAACTTCCCATGTTTTCCTTTATCTTCTCTCCTTGAGTCCCATTTCAAAACTTTGTCTCCAACATAGAAATCCTCTGCTTTAGTCCTTTTATCAAATATCTTCTTTAGCTTTTCTTGTAACACTTGAGATTTCTGATATACTTCCTCTCTGGTTCGTTGTAGATGAATAGTCTGATTTATCTTTCTCTGAATGTCATTGGGTTCTGCCTGCACTTCTTGTAACAATTTCATTACAGGGTTCCCAAAGATGAAGGGAATATATCCTCCATGCCATAAACCAATTCATAGGGGCTTGTTCCAATAGATCTCTTTCAATCTGTCTACCCAAAGTGCATTGATAAGCTTCTTATGCCAGTTTTTCTTGTTTTCCTCCAATACTTTATTTATGATATTGATGAGGCTTTTGTTGGATGACTCGGCTAGGCCATTACCTTGAGGGTAATAGGCTGTGGAGTGGCCTAAGGTGATGTGGTACTGGTGACAGAAATTGATTATTCTTTTAGATTTTAAAGCAGCAGCATTGTCAGTAATAATCTTTTCAAGACAGCCAAATCTGGACAGGATATTGGTTTCTAAAAATTGCATGATCACTGAATCATTGGCTTGCCTAGAAGGGATGGCCTCTATCCATTTGGTTAAATAGTCTGTAGCAGTCAAAATCCACTTATGTTTGCCAGAAGAGGGTGGGTGAATTTCTCCAATGAAGTCTAAACCCCATTGTTGAAATGGTCTTTCAGTGAAAATTGGCTTGAGGGGTAAAGGTAGAAGCTTCTTCTTGCCTTCAAAGATTTGACATTTATGGCAAGAAGTTACAAACTTTTTTACATCAACAAATAGAATGGGCCAATAAAATCCAGCCCTTAGGATTTTATCAGTAGTTGATTTCCAGTACATATGTCCACCACAGTCCCCTGCATGAGATTCTTTCAGCACTTTGTTAGTTTTATCCTCTGTTAAGCAATTCAGTAAAATGCCTTCAGGATTTTTCCAAAACAAAGCATCATCTAAAATACAGAATTTTGAAGCTTTCATTTTCAGAAATCTTTTCTTAGTTCTGGATAATCCTGGAGGAGCCTACAGGTTTAGCAATACATAAATTATATCAGCATGCCAAGGTGATTGTAAAAAGGCTTGATTGATCTGTGGAGTCGCCATCTCCTGTTCATTATCCAGTTCATTGATATCAAGGGCTTGAAAGTTGGTTTCAGTCATAAGTTTACCTAATCCTTGTCCCTTTATCAGCTTTGTTGGTTTTATTTCCATGTCATATTCCAGAATGTTGGCTATCTAGTTGCCACATTTCCTTCAATTCCTTCCTGAGTTAGGATATCTTTGACAACGGTATTTGGCACATAAGCTATTACATGAGAGTATAAGATATAAACTCTGAAGTCCTTAATAACTTTTACAAGGGCATAAGCTTGTTTTTCCATGATTTGATATTTAAGGGGTGCATCTCTAAGTGCTTTGCTGAAAAAAGTTATGGGTTTTTAACACCCCTGATCATCTTTTTGCAACAAAACAGCAGCAATAGTATGTTCTGATGCAAATGAGAAGATTATGAAGTCTCTGTCAAATTTCGGGCTTGTAAGGACTGGTGTTCTAGTCAAAGCCATTTTGATTTCTTCAAATGCTTGTTTGGCCTCTACTGTCCACTTGACCTTGGAATCCTTCTTTAACATGTTATTTAATAGTCTGATTAATTAAGCCAGATTGGGTATAAACCTCCTCAAAAAGTTGATCTTCCCTAGGAAAGCTTGAAGTTCTTTGATATTTCTAGGGTGAGGAATTTGCA
This sequence comes from Pinus taeda, assembly GCA_000404065.3. NCBI lineage: Eukaryota > Viridiplantae > Streptophyta > Pinopsida > Pinales > Pinaceae > Pinus > Pinus taeda. Next base: position 195,660 of record APFE030109544.1, on the reverse strand, counting down.
GAATGGCCTATATTTTGTCAAGATCAATTCTTATGCCATCTTTTGAGATTATGTGGCCTAACAATTTGCCCTCTTCTAGGCCAAATAATGACTTCTATGGATTTAGTGATATACCATATTTTCTACAAATTAAAAACACTTGTCTGAGATGATCTAGGTGTTCTTGATCTGATTTGGAAAAGGCAGTGAGATCATCAAGGTATCTGACCAGGAAATCATGAATTTCATTAGAAAAAGCTATGTCTATTGCACGCTGGAAAGCTTCCCCTGCATTTTTGAGTCCAAATGGCATTTTCACATATTTGAAAGTTCCCCAAGGTGTTGTAAATGCAGTCTTATCTTGATCATCAGGGTGAACTAAAATCTGATTAAAACCTGAGAATCCATCCAACAATGATATCCTAGAGGCACCTACTACCCTTTGTAAAATGTGGTCCATCTTAGGTAAGGGGTAGTGGTCTTTTAAAGAAACTTTATTTAAATTTCTCAAATCGACACGCAGTCATATTTCTCCTGTTTTCTTCCTAGTGGGCACTAAATTAGAGACCCATTCTAAAAATCTAATGGGTGCAATTATCCCAACTTCATACATTCTTTTGACTTCCTTTTCAATTAGAGGGAAAAGTATAGGGTTGACTCTTCTGAGTTTTTTCTTGAAAGGTTTTTTATTTTCTTTGAGGGGTATTGTATGTTGAATAACATAAGTATCATAAGACTTGAGATCTTCATAACTCCATGCAAAAACATCCTGACATTTCTTGAACAATTCAACATATTTAAGCTTTTGGTTAGGAGGCAAAGTTTTGGACAGTTTTATCATTTTAGGATTTTGTTCAGTTCCTATGTTAGAGTCTTCAATTTCTGCATTTAGAGGTTGCACTTGGGCTTCCTTGTGATATCATTAGCATAAAAAATGTCTTCCAAAGGTGTTAATCCTGTGGGCAAATAATTGTCCTTTAAATTAATGACTTCAGATTCTCCTCCAACAGCTTCCTCAAAGTCTATTTCCTTAAGATCTTGCAACTCTTTGCTGGTAAATCTTGTTGGATGTAGTATTTGAGTTGTTGTTTTAGCTAAAATGTGTGTTTCAATTTTGTCCATTTGATCAACCTCACCAACAGTGCTGATGTCTATATATGTGCCGGAAAATTCCCCTTTTAAGGTCAGGAAATTATTAATCTGAGTTTCATTGTCAAACACTTGCCAACTTTTTATATTATTAGGTACCGATGGCCTGTGTTTAATCTCAGCTGTAAAATGGTGATTAGGCTCAAATGGCAGTTTACAAGTACTGGCAAATGTTGCCAAACTGTGAGCATGCAAGTTGTGTTACCTCGGAATTTTAGTAAGCTATGTTTCTAAAAAGGTATTGAGTATTTCAATTGCTGTAGCTCTATAACATCTTAACATGTGATCATTTGTGAGAAAATTTCCTTTCATTTTCTGAATAACTAGATCAGAGTCTCCCAAAATTGATATCCTAACTGCCCCTAAGCTTTTGATCACTCTAAGTCCTAGCAAGAGGGCTTCATATTCAACCATATTATTAGTGCATCTAAAATTCAACCTGTATGCATGCCCTTCAGCATGATCATTTTCCAAATTATGATTCCAAATTCCATCCCCTACTCCTAGTTTGTTGACAGATCCATCAAATTCCAAATACCAGAGGGTTTCATGTTTATAGTCACGATTTGGAGTCTGAATGATTTTTTTTATGGGCAGATACACTTCTTTATTTTCAGTTGGTTTTTCTTGGTGGTCTGATATATCATTGTTTACAGACATTTCTTGGATTTCAGCACTAGATTTTTCATTTATGAATTTTTTCTGTTGTAAATGCACAACCTTGACATCAGTTGGGGGTAAATTTCATCATTGTATAGTATGAAGGAGTCCATATCATAATGCATGGAATAGATGGGAAAGTTCTGAGGTTTCTCTTGACTGCTCACTACATACTTCATCAAATTTTCTCTATATAACTTCTTTGGTTGCCCAAAAACTGAAATAGTTGCATAAGACATGTCCATTTGTAATGATCCTTGCAACTTCACTCCCCAAGACCTAGACAACAACATTCCATATTTGGGTGGAATATCAGCTAGCACCACATCCATTAAAATGGTTTTGGCTGGGTATTGGACTAATGATACACATAAGTCTTTGATTAGTCCTAGACATCTAACCTGGCTTGAATCAAAAGAGAACAAGTTTTTGTATGGCTTAATGATATCTAGGTCCAGCTTCTCCATTACAGATTTGGGCATTAGGTTATGAGAAGCACCAAAATCAAACATTGGATTGTGAAGTATCTTATCATGAATGTTTAGACTTACATAGAATTGAGGAACTCCTCCATCTACCGATTTCCCGTTTACTTTAGGACCAAAGATTAATTCTGGTTGATCATCTAGGACATTTACTGCATCTCTGTTTTCTGAAATTTGCAGCGATCTGCTGATTTTTTCTCTATAGACATGATGTTTAGCCAATTCTGAGAGTGGAATGGATATTTTTAACTTGCCTATTTTGGTCTCAAGGTTGAAGAGTTTTTTAGTTTGTATTTTTGCATTTAGGGTAGCATGGTTTTCTTTTTCTGTTGCATTTTCTGTATCTATCTCTTTCGCAGGCATCTTGTTATGAGCTGAAGTTGTTTCTATGTCAATTTTTGCAGGTTCTTTCACAATTTCTTTGGAAGGAATGGAAGCTAAAAATTGTTTATCATGTTCTTGATTATCTAAAACATCCTCCACTGTTGGACTGTTTGGGTTAGGGCTTGCTCTAGGAGGGGCTTGGGTAGGAGAGTTCTTGATTTTAGCTTTAGTAGGTTGTTTGGTTTCTTTCTGTTTATTGTCATCAGGGACATCTATTCTCCTACTTCTCATATTATATTGTTTATGGAATTCGTAGACAACTGTGTCATATCCCTCCTTAAAATCAAACGATTCCCGAGATTGAATTTGGAACTGACTGAGAGTGTGAGCCTCTTAATCCTCTTGGGTTAGGAAAATTTGTTGTTCACTATTGAAACCCATTAAGTTAATCTGAGTATCTTCTGTGGTCTCACTAAAAGTCGAAGCTTCAGCATAATTTTCTTGAAATGGAGGTCTAATGTTTTGGTCAGGGCCACCCTTTAAAATGTTAGAGTTCTAGTTTTTTCTGAAGTTTGGATTTATTCCAGCGTTACTTGGTTGACCATCCCAGGATGATTTTCTTTCAATTGTTTCTACCTATCCCAAAGTCTGTCCATTCCTTTAATGATGACATCTAATTTTTGTTCAAAAGCCGAGGGTTCTTCTTTGATGGGTATCCTTCTTTCAGCTCTAGCTCGAGCTCGTTTGGAAATTAAGTTGGTCTCGACACTGACAGTTATGCTTTGCATGTCTTCTAAGCTTCGAGGAGCCCTTTCCCTGAGCTGGTATGCCATATCAGAGTCAAATCCATCAGGGAATTTGATCAAATCCAAATCTGGTGGAGGTCTTAATCTGAGGAATAGCATTGTATATGTTGTTAAATCTGGTGCAATAATATTGCACACTTTCTTGTGGACCTCTCTTTAAGTTTTCATATTCTACCAAAATATGAAGAGGGTCTTTTTTCTTTTACCATCTGTTTAGGAAGGTCTGATAAAGAGCCTCTGGATCATTAATAGAGTTTGCAAGAAGTGATCTAAACCAGGTTCTTACATCTCCAGTTAAGCTTTAGACAAAAACTTTCATTCTTACATCATCATCATCAACCTCATAGTTTTCAAAATAATCCATTATTTTCTTGGTGTGTTGTTGAGCTGTGTAAGTGCCAGTACCATCAAAATAAGTGATTTTTCTTTGATAATCTTGAGGCATAGCCCCTGGATTTGCAGGTAATTACAGGGGAGCATATCGGTTTGCCATATTTTCAGGGATAAGTGTAACAGCTGGAAGAGCGGGGATAACAGTTGAAATAGGTGCTATGAATGGGGGAGTTGAAAAGATGGTTTGAAGTACTGAAGGTGAACTAGGAGAGGCAATAGTAATGACAGAAAGGACTGTTGTTCTTCCAGGAGTAAGCTCAGATTGGGTAAGGTTCTGCTGACATATGTCAAGGGATGAGCTAGCAGAATGTTCTTGGCTCTGCTGGCTTCTAAGTTTCTTGGGAATGAGATTAGGATTTTGAAACACAGGTGGGGGATTGGGATCTGGTTTGATCTAATATAATAGACCTTCTTCTTTGGAGCCAACTTTTGAATGTATTTTGGGTTTTTCTTGAAATATTTAAAGAATATGCCTCTTGATAGGTTCTTTCTAGGAAGTTTAAAATATGGGAGTTTTGAATTTCTTGAAAATCTATTGAAACAAGGGACTGCTCAGGTATTTGAGACAGTTGTTCAAAGCCTAAAACTAGACTGGAGATAGACTGAAGTAGCTTTTATTTACTCCTGTAATTGCATAGCAAAAGTAGTTTCAAAGGCTTCCTGGCTAACTTCAGGTTCCATCTGTAGCTTTAAGAAGTCAACAGCAGTAGCAAACAATTATTCAGATCCGCAACGGAGTCGCCAATGATGTTATCACTCAGGTTGTTCCCTCAAAAAATTCTAAGAAGGGATTAAGGCCAAGGCAACCACAGACCAATATTTTAGACACAGATTCTAGCCAATCTGCATCCAGAGAGGGCTCTCTCTTTGTAATTTAGCGTTATTTTGAGGTATGTTAGGCTAGTTATGAAGTACAAGGGTTTGGTTTTCAGTTTTGTATGGTGATTTTCAATAGAACAGGAGTGTAAGTCTGAGAAGTTCAATCCATTGGGCTAATGGAGTCTATGGGAATGAATTGCTGGATATGGTTTCACTAACTGAGGATGGTACTACAGAGTAAGGTAATCAATCATGGAACAATTTGTAGGCTGGAGTCAGACGGAATGGAATACGTGGGTGAAGGGAAATTAAGAATCCTTCATCATGTTGACAGAGGGAAGATGGATGATTATGACCAAGAAGCAATTAAGAATTTCTTAACCTTTAACCAATATGAAAGAACCAGGGGAAACAGGAGCAGTTAAGAATTTATGTTTATGCTAATTATGAAGAAAACATTAATAATAACAGAGATTGAACACAGAGTGCAAAACAAGAAAATTCTGAGTTATTCTTTTGCTCTGTTATTCAGATCATGAAACATATATGATATAGTAAACATAGAAACAATAAAACATAAGTTAGAAGAGACTTATTGATCCATGAAATGATTCAAGAATTCTGTAGCATGGTCCTCAACACAAATTTCACATCCAGAGAGTCCAATGACAATTGATTCCAACAACTTTTGTATTCAGAAAGTTTTCAGAGTTACAGAATAGTCTAAGAAATGTATCACCAACCCCGAATACTTTACTTGGGGAGGTATTTACACAAAAATGTTACAAAATATCTGAATGAGATAATATCTAGCAATAACTCATTCTACCACCTCAAGAGGAGAAAATAAATGATCTCGAAAACGGGGAGGAATAAATGAAGAAGTAACTGCTGCTGTGTTGGCTGCTTTAGTTGGTGAGATGTGTTGACTTTAGGCTCAGTGAGTCGGCTGGTAGCTGTTTCCATTGATATTCCGTGCTGCTGCCCTGGCCTTCTTGGCTATATTTGATTATGTTTTAATATGTTGTTTCTCCACGTGATTCTCGTCCCTTCCTATTTTCCGCTTTATGGTATGTGATACAAACTTTCAATTTTCCAAAGATATAAAAGAAATCAAAGACATGTGTATAGAATCTCCAACAATGCTCCTCTGGTAATTGGTGTCTTTGCAGTTTTCTTAAAGTCTCATCAGCATCTGTGTACCTGTAGAAGTCAGGCTGAACTGTAAAAAGATGTTTAACTTCATGTTCAATATAAAACAGATTTTCCAAGTTGTCATAGAGACTTTGTCCAGATGGGAGTGCTTTCTCTGCTGAAGTACTTGATGATGTATTAATTTGATCAGCAACATATGAATTTAACCTGTGAGCATAATCAACATGTTTCATCAGTCTGTGGTTATTGGTTAATAGATTGTGTAGACCTTTTTCCTGCAAAACTGTGAACCTGTCTGTGAAAGCATTTATCTCCACTTGCATGTCCTAGCACTTCCTCTCCAAATTTTGCATCAAGGTTCTCATGGTCAGAACTCTTTTGAATGTTACAATAGTGCTTGTCCTGTCTCTGATGTCCAGTGCTGCTAGTTCTTCACTGGTCTTGGTGTTCAAAAAATGTACTAGCATGTTGGCCTGTTTGGGCATATGTCCCAATAAATTTTTGGCCTTTTGAATTTCTACTTGGTCTATTGCTATCAAGTCAATCTGTTCATGAATAGTCTAAATAGATCTCGACACATCAGTAAGGGATTTACCAATGTTAGCCCACAAAATTGTTTTGATTTCTGTCAGAGGTTTATGCAGGGAGAGATCCTTTTCTAAGGCTCTTACTTTGTTCTCTAATGACTTTACCACTCTTGTTTTTTCAGCTACAGTCATTTTGGATTTATCATAGCTTATTTCTAACTTTGCCAATTTTTCTTTGGTCCCTTTCAACTCTGACACTTGTATTTTTAATTCCTCCATTGCCTTTATTAATTCCTTTGTTGTCATGGTGGTACTGCTGCCAGATGTTGTTGTAGTTGTTGTTGCTGGGGTACCTGTGGGAGGCATTGTTGTTATACCTGTAGGAGGAGCAGTTGTGAGTGTTGGAGTTATTTCGGGTGGCTGGGAGGTCGACTCTCCTGGCTTCTCATGTAATGCTTTCTCCAACGCCTGCTTTGTCTCACTTAATCTTTGATTCATCCTCATCAGCAAGTCCATCATGTCCTCCTCTTCTTTTTGCTGCACAACTTCTGTGGTTTTTGGATGCATAGTAATAGGTAGTTTTAATTGCTTCTTGAGGGCTGCAATGTCTTCTTCCTTCTTTTTTATTAATGCCTTTATGCCTTTGGCATCTTTGGGATCATGTCCTAACTCAATGATAATCTCTTCTAAGGACTTGATTCTGTTATCTTTGGCTAAAGAGGAAGCCTTTTCTAAATCCAATTGGGCAGAGGTATTATTCAATGAATTCTGCAATTTGTGAGCCAATAATGCTTTATCTGCCAATGTGGAGTAGACCATCTCTCCTGTTTGTTTATGCAACTCAATATAGTCCATTAGATGAATGTCTTTAGCTAACACTTCCAGATTGGTCCTGATGTAATCAATGTAATCAGTAGCTGACAGTGGCTGCTGTAATTTGGGTATAAAGTGACTGAGGATTATTTTACCTTCTTGAATGTCATATGTTGACATTAACCTTTGTTGATTTGTGGGGGCCATCTTTAGAAAGTGATTATAAAGTTGAATTCTTATTGGCTCATTCTTTGCCTTTATTTCAGTAAATTTTCTCTTAATGCCAGAACCCTGCTTGCTTTGTGGCCTGGTGGATGAAAATTCCACACTATGCTGTCTTTCAATCTCCTGTCTGTGCGAACTGGCTGATGTTTCTATGACCGGGGATGTATCCTGGCTGACTATTCGTTCACAACTTAAACTGTCTGTGGTCTCCTCAACAAACTCCTCCTCTAATAGGGGGTTTAATCTTTGCCTTTTCTCCCCTGGTTGCTCTGCAGAACCGCTGATAGGTGTGTCTTCTTGCCTGTCCCTTTTCTGGCCTCTTTCCTCATTTAGAGGAGTTTGTAGTGCAGGGATTTCATTTTCCTTTGTCTGTGCTAAAGGGACTTGCCCTTGGCCTTGTTCCTTTGATGTAGTTGGCTGGTCTGTCATCATGTCCTGCTTTGTGTTTATTACCTCCTTCCCCTTTGCTGACCCTGTGCTATCTTTTTGTGTGGGCTGTTGAGAAGTCCCGGAAAAGGATGTATCATCTCCTATGTGTTGAGGCAGCTTGAAAGATACTTGTCCAAAAGAGTCCAGGTCAAGCGTTTTTTCAAGCTCTTTCATAGCTTTTTCCATTTTTTCTTCCTCAGTGATTTCTTCTATCAATGTACCCTCTACCCACTCATCCTGATTGGAAAATTGCTCTATTTCAAGGAGCCTAGAATGTTTATAGGTTGATATCCTGTATTTCACTCTCCTATCACTTATGAAATCATTTGGTTCATATGGTACCCACCAAAAGCTCTTCTTTAATGTGAGTTCTTCTCCCAATATTTTATCAGCATCTGCCCAGGCTTCCTTCTTGTTAATGATAAAAGGGCCTAATTGATTTTTTATTTTCAGCTGAGCCTTTTTCTTTATACTATGAAAGTGAGTTAAATCTGCATTGGTAAGTTTCCTGAAATACTCCAGCGCAAATAGTCTCATAGGCACATATTTAGGCAGCTTGTAAGGACACAGCTCACAGCCATACATTCTGATTTCAGTGTGATTCTGGTAGAGGTACCAATCACCTATTATGTAGTTTTTGGAGAGCTGTAGAATATTTTACATATCACCAGCAAGTCTAGGAGGAGGAGTTCTCATCAATAGAGAGGAGACCGGATGTATAAACAGGTCAATGAATTCACAGTAGGTGTAAGGAGAGTCAGAAACATGGTGGAAGACTAAGGTCCAAAATATCACAGACCTTCTCTCTCCTTCGGAATCCAATTTTCTAATAGGAAACTGAAAACTATCTGTTTGATAGTATAAGAATAGATGATATATGTAAGAGGTATACTTGAAGACTCCTTCTCTGTCTAGACTCATGAATTGCTCATGTATTTTATTGGCTATGAAAGTGGCATAATCATATTTGACAGTAGGGGTTGTCTTGGAGTAAATATGGACAACAAAACTAATGTAGTCTCATCAACATATTCACTTGCCTTAACTCCCAGGATATAGGATATCATATCAATAATGAATTTTCTAGCTTCATTGAACCAGGCATGGATATAGGGAGGTGGCTCTTTGGGCTGGTAATCTGGTTTCATAAATGTTTGAGCAATACGGGTTATCTCTGAACTGGGCAGTTTAGGTCCCTGCTCAAGCAAGAATCCCATAGAAAGAGGAGCCAGAGGCTGAGTGGGTTTGAAGTGTAACATTTCATTTATGGACTCAGGAGTAATGTAAAAGAGGACAGTTCCATATGGATTTATAACTGCTCTTTGAGTAGGTTCATAATTGGCACAACATAGGTGGATAATATCTGGGAAAATATTGACAGAGGGGAGGTAGTATATGGGTAAATTGGATTCCCATATCCCATAGACATTAGCATTGTTTCGGTAACTATTCCTAATCTCACAAAATGCTTGAAGGTGGTTTTTATCACCCATTAAGTCTTGAATCTGAAAATCCCTATCAGCCAAGGGTATCCTCTCCAATTCTTTGTGTGGTGCATTGAGGGGCGGAACATTGAGGGCCACTAGCGCGGGGACTTCCATGTTTTCTCACTGTGTTTTTAGCTGTGGAATTCAGGTTTTTGTGGGAAAAACGGGAAAAATGTCGACTTTTGGTGAATTTCAACGGGCTAGCAAACTGTTATGTTCTTGAATTTGTCTCTTACAGGTATAATTTTACAGAGAAAAACCAAAACACAGGTTCAGAAGGTGGAATAGGGTAAATACCTGTGTTTTCGGATGCGTACGAGAGTAATTTGCAGATTGGACGATGAATTGCAGAGCGGGATGTCAGATTATGCTGGCCAGGCGGCGAACTGGAGCTTCTGTAGTTTTCTGGACGTAATTTGCATGCACAGTCTCGGGAAGCAAAGAATGAAAATGAACAAAAATGACGGTTTATAGGGGTTTTTTAACAAAAATTTGGCTTCATGGGCTTTTGGCGCTTTTTTTGGATGACGTCAGCATGACGTGATATTTTGTCGCGACCCAGGGTATGGAGGTGACGTGGTGATGACGCGGAGCTGGCGTGGTGGATGAGGTGGTGGATGACGTGGTGGATTACGTCATCGGGGGGGTCAGTGAAGGGTGGCAAGCGGTATTGACCCGCACCGATTTATCGGCTAAGGTGGTATCAGAAGAGGGGCAGCAAGCATGCCGGGAGGGCGCCCCGTGTCCCTGGTACGGTGGGAATACCGCTAGCTCCCTGGATGGTAAAGTACAGGCGTCGGAGGGCTTCCGATATTGATCTGGGCCATTGGATGGGGATGCCCAGATCCAACGGCTGGAGGTAAATAGAGTTGGAGGAGGGCTACGGCGCGGGGACCCACCAATAAATCAAATGCTTTTTTCAATTATTTAGGGTTAATTTATTGGTTAGGTTTGCGGGTTTGGTTATTAATCAACCGGGTGTTAATTAAATCCAAATTTTGCACGCGGGAATTGTTTTTTACAAGGATTTATATGGTTCCAGATGAACCTATAATCCCTTTGTAAACCAAAATATGGTCGTAATCGACCAGGGGTGGGATTGTTATACATAGGGGTTTTATTATAAAGATATATTAATACGGGGAAGGGGAATGTATAAGGGATTTATATAGTATAGGTTAGGAGTCAATATGAGGGATATGTTTGCAAAAGAGCGCTAAGTTATAGAGTTTAAAACTTAGGCTTAAGGAGAAAACAGAGGTTTTACACAAGAAATGTGGCTTTGTGCCTAAGCAAACTACACTTAAACTTTTTCATGAAATGGAGTGATTTTTAAGAGTACTGAGCAGATCTCAATATCCTTGGGGGGAGGTTAGTAAGTGATTTTTGGAAAAGGGTGAAGAAAAGTTAGTCATGCTTCATTTGATTTGTAACCAAACAGTTGTTATGGTACTTATGATAACAATAAGGTAAACATCCTTTGAGTGACACATTAACCATAAGCATGCTTCTGAAACATCAAAACTGCCTACCCAACCTACTATACCTAACATTTTTTCTTCCTTTTTGCCTGGGTGCATTTAAACTAGCAAACCCTTACTCTCTTCTTTTCTTTCAACTGCCATCCTATCTAAGTCTACCCTTATTTCTTCCAAGGGCTCAAATTTAGCTATTAAGCACCTTTGCTTCTCTACCTAGCTATTCACCTGCAAAAGTTAGACAATTTGGACAGGTTTCATTCTCTATCTCTAAGGCAAGTAAATTCAAACATGAACTAGTCAGGATTAAACTGTTTGGCCATTCATCAATGGTGGCATGAATTAGCAAGTTGCACACCATAAGATCATTGCAAAAACAGAACAGTAGTGGCTTTTTTGACTCACACACTTTCATGGTCTTTTGTTTGGGGTTCATTTCTTTCATTTTTCTTTTGACCATCTCATTTTTCTTGCCATTTAATTTTCCTTTTAGGGCACACCCTCTTTACATTTTTTAACTTTTTTGACTTCTTGGGAATATGGAAAACCTTAGCAACCAGCCAAAGGTATGAACATATTAGAGCTCTTCAATGGAAATCATGAAAAATGACACCTATTGGTATAGGAACCTAACAGCAGCTACCACTAACTTGTCTGCAATACATCCTGAGTTTCATACCTCATTCCACGTACGTAAGTATAGCGTAGCTCGTCGACGTACCTTCGGGTATATAGGGTTGTGTTACAATACATAAAGTATATGGGAATGTTCTCACTGTGTAGTTTTGCATTAGACAACGCTTATACAGATTGGGCCTCCATGTACCTTTGGGTAGATATGGAAGGACAACTCTAGGTTGCTATCCATCCTTAAGTAACTGAGTCGGCCACCTTGTAAACTGTGATACACTGAACACAACATTTAAGGATATTTCGCCCCCGTACTTTCTGGTTCGCTAGGAGGCATTCTGCAGTTCATAGTTGCTTGATAAACCTTTTGCCTAGTCTACCCCTTTTTGTTTATTTCTTTTTTTGATAATTAATTTTTTAGCAATCATGGAGGAACATCAACCCATACCCCATCGTTCGTGGAGAACAGTGAGAAAACCGCCTTTTCCTCCCGAAGCGACACTAAGTCGGGCAAAGCGATCTCGCTTAACTGAGTCTAGTACATCAAGATCTCCTAGTTCTTCATCTGAGTTACCTGAATCATCTATTTCGATAAGTACAGAGACTCCATTTACTCCAACTATTTTTGGTACATCCATTCTTGAAGAGGAAGTTTCACAATTACCTGAGGACATTAACACTGATCCTAGTGAAACAGTAACCGAAGTTGTTCAACCACAAGTTGATCCTCAACTTGAAATTACTCAACAAGAAAGTACTTTTGAATTTGAATCAGTTCAACCAGAAGTTAATCCAGAATCTATCCCAGTTCAAACAGAAGTTACATCTGAACCTAAAGTTGTTCAGGAACCTCTTACTGAAACTGTTGTTCATTTACCCAAACATCTGGACTTCGAATTTGAACATTCAAAAGTTGTTACTTTACTGGAATCCGATCAACCGGTTACCCCTCAGACATCAATAACTACTGAAACTTCAACTTCATCAACACCAGGAATATTTTACATACCTGACGGTGAAGTTCTTCCACTGGGTTTAATTTCCATAGAGGAGGAATTGGAAGAAGATTCCACACCTGGAACCCCGTTTCACTTTGGAACAAGGCTTTATCTTTACCCTAATACTCCTGATATTTTCACTTCATTTGATCCCGCTTCTTTTCAAGTACTCGTAAATTCTTTAGGACAACTTTTAGGTCAGTTAACTATGGCTGAACAAGCATCAACATCTCAGACTCTATCATCTGATGCAGCTGTAGAAGAATCTTTTGTTGTAACCTCTTCGATGTTTTCTACCACACCTGAGTCGCACTTGTATGGTGAATCATCCATCCCGGTTGGTTACCAATCATTGTATGGAACCCACTCAGGGGTTGCTTCTACACCATGGTCATCACCCATGTCCTCAACTGGAATTTTACCTGGTTCTTCTCTAATGGGAACTCAACAGTTTGATCCTGCATATCAGTATCAAAATGGGCAATCTGGTCAACAAAGACCTATGTGTCCATTAAATACTAGATTTCCACCATATGGAGAGTAATATGCTTATTCACCATATCCTCCTTATTCTGGGGGACCACCATATGGTAATATCCCACAATTTTCAGGTCAATCTGGAATTAGAGTTTGTCAATGGAAACCAATAATGCCAGTTCAACCAAGGCTTGTGTATGCAACACAACCAATGCAAACTATGTCAGCTATTCCTACTACACCTGTTGTTACTATTGTACCATAGTCACAATTTTAAACTATTGTATCTCAACCCGTACAAACTGATCCTTCTACCTTGCAATCACAAGTTTCAAGTCAAGAAGTTCAAGTTCCTCAAGTTGTTGTACAACAACTACTTGTTTCTGGAGTTCAGCAACAACCTAAGGTTAGCATACCCTTATCTGGACTGACCCGGGCTTACACTGGTATAGTTTATTCACAACCTGGCCAAACTTTCATTACTGGACAACAACAACCATTAAATCCACAAAAGTTGTACCAACAACAACAACAGTTGATTCAACAACCGTGGCAGCCTCAATTTCAACAACCCCAATTCCAACAATTCCAACCCTAGTTTGGACTTGTTCCATAGGCTCAACCTAGTTTTTGTCAATCTCAAGCTTACCAAGGTCCTGGTCAACAAGTCTTTGCAGGTTATGAACAAAAACACATTCAAACTAGTTATCAACAACCACCTCATATTGGTTTTGTTCAAAAACCATACCAAGGTTACCAAATGCAGATGCCCTATGTCGGTATGCAAAGACCTATTGCTCAGGAAATTCCATCATATCCTAGATATGCTCAACCTAACATGAATCGACAGTTGCCATCTGTAGCAACTTTAGAATTACCAGATTTAAATTGGTTCACTAATGATCCAATCTTATATGCACCTTGGTGGCCAGTAATTCTCCATAAGTTACCATCTAACATTCCGAAGTTTAACGGAAATCCTAGAGAAGACCCATCAAATAATGTTATGACCTTTCATTTGTGGTGTTCATCAAACTCCTTAAATGGAGATTCAGTCAGACTTCGTCTTTTCCAAAGAACACTTACTATTCCAGCTGCTAAATGGTACATTGAATTACCAAGAGCTTCTTTCGATAATTTCACCACTTTAGCCACTACTTTTTTGACCCACTTCCAGTTACCTATCAGATACGAGACTGGAACAGAACTCCTAACCAACTTTAAACAGACTACTACAACCCATATATCAAATCATATTCATGAGTGGCGGTGATCGTCGAATGGTTAAGACATATGTTCCCAATTAGCTTTTAGTTGAGTGGTTCATAAAATCCTTGTTCCCATCAATCACCAAGGATGTGGAAAAAGGTGGAGTTGTCACAGAAGATCAAGTCATTACTCATGCCCAATACTTGGATTTGATTTACACACAATCCGGCATGCTTTATGATTAAATTTCCAATGCACCTCGACCAACTTTCACTGTTCCCCCTCCTCCACAATCGAGTAAGGACTCTCATGCCGGCAACGACGTGATCGGTTCTTCAAGCACACAAACAATAAGAAGACCATTTGGTCAAACTATTGTTGTTTCTAATCAAACTACAAATGCATCAGAAAATACTCTTGCCTCCGAGATTAATGTTGTGTCATCTAACAAAGGAAAAAATCCAAAGCAACCAGCGGGCAAGAAAAAGGGTAAAAACCAAAAGAAACAAGAAAATTACCCTCCAGAGAAATCATCTGATTCCTCTACTTCGGCGAGGAAACCACGTTATCCATGTATGATATGTAATGATGAGAATTTTACAAGAGATTGTCCACATCACTCTGAGGTCTCTAAACTTTTTAAGACTTCAAACACATCGACAGTGTTGACTGATCCGTTTCCAATCCCGGAGACACATTTGGTTGCAACAGACCATGCTTCCACATCCCAAGTACTCATGTTATCCATCATAAAGTCACAAAACGAAGTTTTGGTGTCAAGAAGAAACAAAGGTTATGGAAATACGTTGTTGTCGAATAATCAGGCTACTGATCAACCTAATCCTTCGACTGCGATTTTATTAGAAATTGTTCCATCCATTGTACCTGAATTGACAATAAAACCACCGAAGGGAGTTGTGCACAAATTGACATTCAACCCTCGAGTTCAAGCAGCTCAAAATTAAAACATAGTGGAAGTTCTTGCTCAATCACCTTCCGCTATGTCGACACTCGAGGTGCTGCAAAACTGTCCCTCCCAAAAGTAGGCTTTACTGTCAGCAATAGGCAGAATATATCTTATGGATTCAAATCATGTGGTTTTTAACCATGCGAGATATTCACCACAGTTATCAGTGCAATTAGCTTTCCTAATCCTAGTAAAAGCTCTTAATAAGAATGTTCACTGAACTATTATTGATGAGGGGGCATCTACTTGCATTATGTCCATGAGCTACTGGAAAACACTTGGTTCATCACCGTTTTCATGATCACCAACCACGTTGAAAGCTTTTGATCGAAGAACATATACTCCATGTGGGATTTTGAGTAACTTGCAAATCGAACTTGGGGGAAAAATGGTTACTGTTGAAGTTGAGGTAGTTGACGGACCCCTCGATTACAACATTTTACTGGGAAGGCCTTGGGTATATGTTATGGCTGTTGTGGTTTCCACATACTTTCGTACTATTGCATTCCCTTTTAAGGGTGGAATCACAGTCATTGATTGACTAGCCTTCTTTGCCAATATTTCATAGGCTACAGGAAGCATTCCGTTGGTACACAGACCCCTATTGTCACTTCAAAGTGTTGGAGTAGGTCTCTTTAAATATCCTTCTCTAATGGGCACTTTTACCCTCCCGTCACCATCTGATTTGGTGGAAGCGTCAAGAGTAGAGACTTGCAACATGATTTTCTCCACCTCATCTGATTTAAGGAGGATTACCAACCAATTTGAAGTTGATAGTAATATGGAGGTGTTGCCATTAAGCCCCATTAAATCATATAGCAATCAATATTTCGGGCTTGTGTAGCAAACCCAAATTCGAACTCAACATTTGTATGGGTAGATAGGTCGTTAGAATATGGTACCTCTTTGGATCCTTTTTCACGTATACATTCTACGGATGAAGGAATCCTCCAATCAATGATGATATGATAGGAACCATGGGAAGATTATCATCATCGTTCCCATCTTCCAGATGACATCGAAGATTATTCAAATGAACTAAACCACCCATCAATCATTGATTTCCTGTTGAATTCTGTTAGAGTAGATACTGTAGATTCTCAGCGTAATTTTTCAAACATAGAAGAAACAATTTCTATAAACATTTCGACTAAGCCTAACATTGTAGAAAACATTTATGTCGGAAAATCTTGTTCTCCATTGGAACTTGATAATTACCATGCTCTTTTTCGTGAATTTAGAGATATGTTTGCATGGTCTTACGAGGAGATGTCAGGAATTGGCACAACCATTGTTGAACATGAAATTAAAATGTACCCTGATGTCAAACCAGTATGACAATGGCTTCGACCTATTCATCCTAAGGAAGTCGTTGCCATTAAAGCAGAGGTTGAAAAAATTTTGCGTGCTGGCTTCATTTTCCCTATACCTCTTACTGACTGGGTATCTAATATTGTTCGAGTTATGAAAAAACAAGGGACAATTCGAGTGTGCGTCGATTATAGGGATGTAAATCAAGCATGTCCAAAAGACAATTATCCTACACCCTTTATTAGCCAAATTATTGACAAATTGCCGGATGTGAAATATTCTCATTCATGGATGGATTTTTTGGTTATAGTCAAATCAATATCTGCCCACGGGACTAATTTAAAATAGCTTTTATTTGTCCATGGGGCACATTCGCCTATTGAAAGTTACCTTTTGGTTTGAAGAATTCAAGGGCTACATTTCAGAGGGCGATGAATTATGCCTTCCATGACATCAAGCACATTGTTCAACCTTATCTTGATGATTTGCCTGCTCATTCACAAAAGCAGACTGATCACCCACAACATTTGAGACCAATATTTTTATGGTACCGACACTACAAGAAACGACTCAATCCACACAAGTGTGTGTTTTGTGTCAGCTCTAGTTGACTGTTTGGATTCGTGGTCTCAAAATATCGAATTTGAATCGATACAATTAAGGTTCAGGAAATCCTTGACTTGCCTCCACCTTTAAACTTATTGCAGTTATAGAGACTTCAAGAGAAGGTAAAATTTTTGAGGAGGTTCATTCCAAACTATGTTGAGTTGGCTAAAGGTTTTACTCGTCTATTGAAGAAAGGGGTACCCTTCCGTTGGGATCAGGTTGTGCAAGCTTACTTTGATGCTCTTAAAGATTCCCTGATTAGAGCATTATTAATGTATGCCCCAAACTATCAAAAAGACTATTACATGTATCTCTTCACTGCAGATACAACCATTGGCATGGTTTTAGTCCAAGAAGAGAGTAGAATTGAACATCCTATTTATTATTTAAGTCGTAATCTCAAAAATATAGAAAGTAAGTATTCCTATGTTGAAAAGTTAGCTTTGGCAGCCGTTCAAGCTATACAGAGATTTTGTCATTACCTCCTCCTCCGTAAAACTACTATTATATCAGATTGCAACCCTATGACATACATTTTGTCACGTCAATTTCTGGGGGGGGAGTATTCAAAATGGTTAGTTATTTTGCAGGAGTTTGATGTGGAATTCATCAAATCTAAATCAAAGAAATCTTTTGTTTTCGCCGAGTTACTTTGCGACCTTCCCTCATCCTCCAATGATTTAACATCAGAAGCATCAATTTTGGATGAGTCTCTATTTCTTATCTCATCAAGTGATCTGTGGTATGGAGATATACTAGTCTATCTCCAAACCCAATCTTTCTGACCTAATACCTCTCGCTCTAAATAGCGACGTACTCAATACCAAGCCAAAGATTATCTGATCATTGGTGATACGCTTTATCATCGTGGTGTTGACACGATTTTACATAGGTGCCTCACTCATGAGGAAGCCGAGAAAGCATTGAATAAATGTCATTCATGTGCTTGTGGTGGACACTTATCTAGGTATGCTACTGTGCAGAGAATTCTCCATGCTGGTTACTTCTGGCCAACCATATTCAAATATTGCATTATTGCTATCAAAATCTGTCATGCGTGCTAAATATATGACCGAAAAACCAGATTACCACCTGCACCATTACATTCAGTCATTGTTATTGGCCCATTCGCTAAATGGGGCATTGACTTTATGACATGTAACCCCACCTCGGCCGGGGGCATGGGTATATTATAGTTTTCGTTGACTATTTTACCAAATGGGCCATGGCGATGCCATCATTGAACAACAATGGCGAAACGACTGTTTTATTTTTCTTCAACCATGTGGTTGCTAGGTTTGGTGTAGCACAAGCCATAGTTATAGATCATGGATCACCATTTTGCAATCACATGATGGTTGAGTTGACCACCAAGTTAATATTGTCACATGATAGTTCTACTCCATACTACCCGCAAGCTAATGGACAATTTGAGGCCATCAACAAAGTCCTTAAGCGCATGTTGCAAAGGATGATTGGAGTTCATAAATGAATTTGGAATTCAATCCTGTACTCGGCTCTGTGGGCATATCAAACCTCGGTGAGAAATGCAACCGGATTCACACCCTTTCAGTTGGTGTATGGTTTGGAAGCAGTCTTACCAATTCAAAGTGAAATCTCGTCTCTTAAACTCGCAATTAACCTGCTACTAGACACTTTTGAAGAAGAATCACGTTTCTTGGAGTCAATCCATCAGGATGAAACCCGTCGTGATGCCGCATTGGCTAACGAAGTGCATAAGAAACGTATTAAGGTGCAATATGATAAAAATGTCAAGCCTTGTGTCTTCTCAGAAGGTGACCTAGTCTTGCTTTACGATCAAGAGTCTGATAAACTTGGAGCAGGAAAATTTGAACTGCTATGGATGGGTCCTTATATTGTTAAGCGTGTTTTATAGAAAGGTGCCTACGAGTTAGTAGACTATGATGGGATTCCATTGTCGTAGCCCTGAAACAGGCTATACCTTAAACGTTACTATGCTTAGTTAAGTGTAGTAAAAATCACTGTAGGGCCTCAACCATTCCCTGGTTATTTAGGAAAATCATATTCTATTCTTTGTTCTCTCATTATCTCCATGTAATCATCATTTTGATCTGATGAATACCTGAAAATACAACCATAAGGCAAATCATGATCCATTTCTTGCAAAAAACAGAGGAATTTTTGGGTGAAAATAGCTTAATGAAATTGGGTTTTGCCCTCAACGCAACCTAGCCTTAGGGATAGTGCACTACAATAGAGGGAGCCTTATAGGTAAGTGCACTACAACACACCTTTCGATGATGAAAGTGTGTGCTAATCCCAAATTGGAAAATTGAAACCCCAGGGGCCCCAAAAACTCAAAATTTTTCCCTGAAACTAAAAATGAATGATATGAAATGAAAGAGAACAGAGATAGCTCCTACCTACTTTGGATGACATGAGGAATGGTCCATTGAATCTTCCACAATCAGCTGGTGAACTTCGGGGTAAAAACTACTCCAAAGCACCAAATCAAAGGGCAAAATTGAAATGGTAAAAATGAATGGTAAAACTCGTTTTTATGTTTATTTCTTGCACATTAATCAAGTAAACATTAGTTTTTATTCATTTTTTCCATGAAATAGGTATTTTTAGTCTATTTTGATGGTGATTTGAGTAGGTTTAACAACTGACATGCAGAATTTGACGTGCTCAAATGTAAATTGAACATCTTTGACCACAAAGCAAACTTTTATCTCTTTTTTGAGCTTTGTTAAAAACGAAAAAGGAGCCCCGTTGGAGTCCTCTTTAAGCTCTTTTCAGACTCTCTAAACATGAAAATATTTCCGATCGCTTGTCCTTTCCAGCTCGTTAAAGGATTGGAAATGATATATCTCTTGTATTATTTTACGCTTTTTCGAACTTGAGAGATTAATATATGAAAAAGAACTTTTGGAGTTTTCTTTTCATCCCTTTTAAAACTCTCTAAAAATGAAAAGGATCAAGTTATCTTTGTCGTTAAACTCATTAAAAACATCAAATAGTGACAAACTTGTCCATCTAGACAAGACCGAGTTTCACCTTCTCTAGACTCGTTAAAGCATCAAATAGTGATGGTTTCACCCGAAGGGTGGAATTATACAACAAGCATATGTTATTCTCCTCAAGATTGATAAAAAATAAAGAGGTACTAGTCAGCAATGACTGGGGAAAATTGGAAAAAGGGGGAAACACTTTATGGTAGCAAGTCGCTCTTGAACATGACACTTTCACCTCATCACCGTGACTATGTGGGTTGGGTCATTCAGCTTGATGGTTATCACATTGTTCGTCTATCATACCATCCATTACTTTGTTTTGGGTCAATGCTACCAATTCATCTTAGTGTCTCCAACATGTTCAAGAGAAGTCAATCAGTTCAAACTTCATCCTTTGCAACACCGTAAACCTTCATTTTCATGTCCGTCATTCCTGAACCTTCTGTAGTCAGTGGATTTTTCACCTCCAAAATCATTTACCTCGTTCATGTCATTGATGTGGGATACATCAAGGCCCTCCTACGACGAGTCGCTTCTTGTCGACATCAGTACATTATCTAAGAAGTTGACTTAAAAACACCCCTTCAGTACCTTGATGCTTGCATACATCAATGGCAGGTTTCTCACTTCCGACGATAGGTTGACATCACTGGCCTTAGACCGAAAGACTTTGTATTGTGTTCGACATCAAATCATTTATTCACACCATGTGAAATGTATTGTAGTACCTTGAGGGTCATTATCATTATCAATGATTCCTCTTGCATCTATTAATGACTTACATCGTTGGTCGGTAAATAAACGATGTCTTCCCATGTTCGACTTCAGATCATCTATTCACATGGTTAGACTTGTGCTTGAGCGAAAGATTGAATGAGATTGAAGACCCAAGATCTAGTTTCATCCATCCAGGCTCTGATATTTTAAGGAGTACTAAATCAAATGTACATTGGTCATACATTCATGGTCATCCATTCATGGATCTATATCTGTAGATGACTATATTTGTACATGTAATGAAATTTTATAGCTGAGCATGGGTATGCCTTCCCTAAGCAAGTTCATGAGAATAAATCAAATTATAATGATATATGTATTGCAATTGATGCAGGCCACCTTCCGCTTCGAAACCTCCTCTCCACATGATAAAGCATTTCACTCGACATACATATTTACGACTTCATGCTTTAGGGGGAAACTGTTACAGATCCATTTGGGCACATCCACCCCAACTTACTAATCAGTACTATTAGGGCCCATCAAACCCTATTTCAGTTGTTACATGCCCTAAATGAAGTCAACCATCAGAGTGCCTCCTTCCTAAGAGATTCCATGACTGAAATCATCCAAAAATTGCCTCTAAGAAGATCAGTGCAGGTAGGCCTTTATCAGGGTGCACTGTAGTGCAGTCCAGTGCACTGCCAAGGTGCATTATAGCGCACTTGAGCCCTCTTTGGCCTACGGGCGAATTTGAGCGAAATTTCATTGGGGTTTGGGAATATTATTATCCATTGGATACATCTAGAAGCTTCCCAAGTTTATCCACTCCTTTGGGTTCGAAATTGGATGAGGGAGGGAGTTAAGGAAAATCCATCACTTTATCCCTTCCTCCTTGGAAAAAAATCCTATGTTTGGGAGGGCATTCATTGTCACCATTTATGACATAACTTCCTTCATTCACCTATAAAAAGACCACTCATCTAAGTGATCAGGGGTTGGAAATCATTGAATTATAGGGAGATGTTGTTAGTATGAGACTTGAGTAGGTTTCAAGTATTGTATTGATGTCAAAATGTCTTGCTTGTTATGAGGAGAGGATGGGAGTGAACTGGAGGAGTGACATTGAATCAAGAAAATTGGGTTGTAACTCTTCCTTTTACTAATAAAGTATTCAAAACTTTTTACATATGTTTGTATTGTTCATTGATGCTATCATATGTGTATTATGTACTTGATTCCATTCTATGTTTAATCAGTAGATCATTATCATATTCTTTGATCATTTTTTTTCTTCTGTATGTGTGCAGGTACTTTTCAAGCGGATTAAGTACAGAAGGAGAGACAGAATTGGTCAAGGGAGATAAGGAGTAAGTGAAAGCTACAGGTAGGATTCTTTACTATCTTATTTAATTTATTGGTTATAGAAAGGTAGAAAATGCTTTGCACTATTGTTCTAGACTTAGATACTAGTCTAGGGGTTTAAGCGTTTATCCGTAGACACTAAAACTTCCCAAAACAGTCACTGGAAGCGAGAACTGCACAATTCCTAGAGGGAATTGCCAGTTGGCTGTTGGGGTCACTGGTAGCCAGAATTGTGTAATTCCCATAGGGAGCTTCTAGTTGGCTGTTGGGTCACTGGAAGCCAGACTTGCACAATTCCTATAAGGAATTGCCAGCTGGCTGCTTGGGTCACTGGCAATAGAAGCTGCACAATTTCTAGAGGGAACAGGTAGTCTACTGCTAGGATCTGCTGGCTGGGCAAACTGCACTAAGGCCGGAAGGCCAGCCTACTGATCATCTATGTGCAATTTATGAGCTGAGCTGACTGATGGGCAACGGGAGGCCTTCTCATGAGAATTGCGCAATTTCTAAGATGAACAACTAGTTGACTATCCAGGCAGCCACCATGAGTGTTGTTTGAATTACTTGTGGGTAGCGCAACTTGAAAGAAATAGCTTGGTGCTTCTGCACTATTCTGGTTGATAGTCGAACAAGTGGAAAGAATGATGATGGTTCGACTGTCAGTGAGGAGTCTAGTCGCTAGAACTTCATAAAACGTGACTAAGTGTGTGAACAATAGAAATATGCATAGGTGATCATATGAACACACACTCGCATGAATTGACGAAGAAACGACCGAACCATCCAGACACACATGTTCAACATGACTGGTCGATTTTGCAAGCGACAAGCACGACACTCATGATAGATTGTTCATGATCGAGATGATGCTTGTGCGACAGTGAATGTGATTCCGTATGTGAGTGCGACAAATGATTTAATGGTGAACACAACAAACACATATTAAGCAAAGACTTTGAGCATAACCAAAACACGGTCGCAAGCATGACTTAGACATCAACATGTAGAGAATTGAGTGCAATAAACAAGCAAGGTGAATGTAAAGACTCACACGAGCTCACGGAGTGAACCTGGGTGTGTGCAGTCATCAAGTGAAACTCTTCAAGGGGGGCTCCGAAATGATTCAGGCCAAAATTTTGGAGGGTGGTTGCAGCAGCTACAACACAATTTGATCAAGAAATTGTCTTGGCTTCAATGACTACTTCAGAAAGTCATGTTGTTTTCAGTATGAACCTGGATACTTATGCACAATCTCCTTGGTTTGGTTCTTGGGATTACCCGCACCCTTTGAGTGAGACATTCCCCACCAATGAGAGTATTGTTGAGGTTATGTATCTTGAGGAAACTCCTTGGAATGATATTCATCATCGTTCTTTGTTTCTTCCCAACCTAAGTGACATTCCTTCATGTCTTCAAGATTTCGTTTCTCATAACCCGAAACATGCACTTCAAACACCTATTTTGGTGCACGAAGTCTTGTTTGAGGATAATATGGGAAATATTCCTGCAACCTTTCTTCTTGACATTTCAGTTCAACCTAAAATTGTCAAAATCTTTCAACTGGGGACACCTTTTCCTCATTGTGAGATCAAGTTTTTCTTGTCTCCTTTCATGAGATTTTTTCCCGAGTCTCTACCGTTTTCCCATTATCGCAATGGGGTTTTCATCCCATGACTCGTAACCCTCACTCATCCGGGGGGCATGGGGGCATAGCCTTTTATGAGTTTTACTCCATTATTTGGTCGAGTCGATGCTTAGACATCATGCTGATGGTGAAAATTTAGTTTCATTCTCTGTTGATCGATTACCCAAGTCCACGAATGGACTGCATCTGAACTTTTTACAGGTGGTAATCCGTGTAAATATACTTTTTTACATTAGTGTGTGAATTCATTTGTGCGTCTTTTTATATTTTTGGTGTGATTGTTTTCTTTGCAGACATGTGTTTTCTACTTACCTTGTGTTCCACTCGGTTTGAAAATGTCATCAAATCATTATGTTGGTTTTGTTGATGGTGCTTGTCGTAGCACACAGAACTTGTCTTCCACAGCTTGGGCACTCTTTCCCCCTCATGACGAGTTGGTTGATTCACAAGGTATTTTCCTGGGACAGACAACTAACAATATTTTTGAATACAATGCAGTTATTGAAATATTGTCAGAAGCAGTTGCTCTTGGCATTAGAGATTTAGTTGTTAAGTTAGATTCACAACTCATTGTGTTACAATTAAACAATCATTACTCAGTAAGAAATCCACAAATTTTGTGTATGTATCTACGTGTTCGATTACTGGAAAGAAATTTTGATTTTATCACATATCAACATATTCCACGCAATTTGAATACATTAACAGATGCATTAGCAAATTATGTTCTTGATAGACATTTGTGTAATTTATAAAACTAATCATATCATCATGATACATGGACACATAAGTAGAAACTAAAACATGCATATATATATATTATATATATTATATATATATATATATATATATATATATATATATATATATATATATATATATATATATATATATTATATATATATATATATATATATATATATATATATCACTTTTGTCAAAGCATTTAACATCAAAATATCAAAAAATAAAGTGTTCTGAGACACATGGCCTTCAAAGCCTACAACATGTGCAAAAACAACTAAAAAATCTAAGCACTTGCATGATGCTCGCAATAGCACGAGACTACTCTAATCACTCAGCCTAATAGCTGACGTAGTCTTGCCAATACCCCTACTATGTGCCTCTGGTATCGCAGTGGCACATCATTTATAGTTGTGTATTTTGGAATCCCTCAAGTGATCACATCCAGATTATGTTCCATCTCTACCATGTGGTCTGCTCCTTCCTCATAGGGAACATCTACTACTTGCTAGGATATTCCCCATGCTATTGGCAACATGCCAGGTGGCCTTTCCGGTCCAACATCTACACATTTATCACAAGTTAAATCTCAATTACACTTTCACAAAAAAAAATTAAAAACTTGAAAAAACAAAAAAAAAAGTTTTCCTTGCATCAGTCCACTATTCACCCGGTGGTAGAGGTAGATCCGGGCCCCATCTAAAATTGGTGCCTAGATAGGTGTAGTCGTCCACATCTATCAATTGGAGATGCAATCAAATAAAAATCTGAGGAGGAAAATGCATCTGCTCACCCCCTCCTCCTTGAGGCATGAGTTCACTCCATCTTACCAACCTAGGATCTTGTGGAGCAGTATTTGGTACTTTTGTCCACTGATACCAAAATAGGGGCACATGCTCCAGAAATAAAGTAACCAAAATCAAACCAAAGCCACACTATTTCAAGATCCCTCGCTTACCCTTGGTCAACAGCCTCTTCATATTGGCCAGTAACCCTAAACACTAGTTGAATACTGTTGGAGTGAGGCATTCTACTGCCTACTGGAATTGGGATTTCGAAGTCTCGTGTAAATCCTGCTTCCCAGCTATGCGAGCTATCATGAATAGGATCGTTCTCAAGGGAATATTGGTGACTGTCGCTATCTTCACCTTCCTAACCATTGTCATTTCGTCACCCGAGCAATGTCTCACGACTAGAGTACTGGTGCTCTCACCTCTAGGATGAGATCCAAAGAGTTGAACTCTTTCTCCTCTTTTAGACAATCCAGTAATGAAGTAAATCTCTGTCCCTTCTAGTTCCAACTTCCTTTTCCCAATAATGAAGATTTCATGATCAATATCCCATAGACTGATCAAGTAGCGCAACAACTCGTTTTGAGCTCTAAGTCTTGTAGTTCTGAATAACTTCAATAGCCCATAGTTCCTCAAAGCATTTACATATTTTGGATCTTGGGTTCCCTGATGGTCTTCTACCTCATAGTCTTTTTCCTTCCATTCAAGGACCATATTGGCAAAACTCTCCTACAAAACATCATCAAACATCAGTTAAATTCTTTTTCATGGATTAAAACTCTGACATTTTACCTTAATAGGAAGATTTTTCCTTAAAAAATTATGCCCCGCGGTCATTACGTATATTTTTATTAAACACGCGATGCCACCGCGAGGGCCTTTTAGCTCAGGGGTGACCATCACTTGTTTGATGAACAAACCCGTGATGATCGCTCACGTAGTTAAAAAATTAAAATCCCTCCTTTTGGCAAGAAAAATTCAATGAAAATGCATTAAAATGTAATGAAATGCGAGAGCAAAGGAAGAGCTCTTACATTGTTGTTGATGGTTTGAGAAATGATGCCCTGGATCTCCCATACTGTTGCCGTGAAAACCAAGGAAAATGGGGTAAAAATGCACTCTCAAACTTACTCTAGTAAAATGGTAAAAATGTTTTTACTTATAGTGTATATATAAGTTTTAATTTCATTTTTGCCATTATTTTATTATTTTTTCTTGATATCAGTGATCGATGGTTATCTTTGTGCAACTATAGGTACTTTTTGGTGGATAGAGTTATTATTCTTGCCTGATTCAATGATTTTTTGTTTTCTCTCTGTTGGGCATGGAATCACCCCAAGGCATATTTTGGGCTTAAGGCCCAAGTTTTGACCGAATCTTGTTGTAAAATCTCTGCAAATTGCGGGCACGGGGCGGGAAAGTATAACAAAGTCACAGGGTTGTCCACCCTAGTTTTCGTAATGTACTATTGGCTGGATAGACCTACCCATGGTCTGTGGACCATGGGATTGTATAAATATAGCAAGGCTCTAAGTGTAAAAGATAACTAAAAAGAAGAAGAGAATGGAAGCATGATAAGTCTAAGTGATTGAGTCGAAGTGTAAAGTGTGTTTATAGGTCATAGAGTAGGAGAAGGCTCTGAAGCTAAGTGCTTAGAGGCCTAGTAGTCCGCAGCTGAGTATGCAGGGCGGGTCGAGTTTGTAGCCGTTGGAAGAATCAATAAAGAGAAGTTTTGCTATAATTTTGTGTATCTTTTCCTGGTTTAATGCGTGATTGGATATAATTTGCAAGTATATTGTTTATTTACTGCATGAACCTGTATGAATGTTTAATATCGTTAAGTATAACTTAAGACATTTAAGTAGGTGAAGGTGCTTAATTAATACTGGAAGATAGATAAGATCTTGGGTAATAGCGCAAATCGCGGCACAACCCCTCGTGAGGGCTGCACGAAGGCAAGTTATCTGGCAGTGAGGAACGGAAGGTGTGCGAAGCCACCTACGCACAAGAACAAACAAAGGACTAGTTGAACCTCTCAAACATCTCAAGGGTGTGGAAACCTAGTTCTAGCACCCTCCCATACTATTTCAGGTGAAACCTCAGTCCGCGCCCCGCTAAATGTTGTCGAAAGGGCCAATAGTACAGGGATTTGTTTGGCTAATTAACTCTAAACCTAGGTCAGGCCCCAACAAGCCAACAAATGGTTCTATTGTCGGGACTGGGATCTGCATAGAGATGTCTGATGTTGTATCGCTGGAATTCGACAAAGAAATGAATTGAAAAGTGGTTGGACAGAAAAATTCACGAGTTCATGGCACATGAAAACGAGAATCCACCACTGTCAAATGAAGAGTGGTTAGATTGCTACTTGTATATGGAGATTCGTGAAATTTTCTTTGCATCCTTCCCTATTGAGTTGTACGAGTGGATCGTAAAGCTAGCAGATAGCCAAGGAAGGTGTAAACTCGACAAACCTATTGTGTGGGTTCCAGAATTGGTGTGCAGACTGGAAGCATCGGAAGATAAGATTGTGCGCGTTGTCAGTAACTAGCTCAATCGAATCATAGGAGGATTCATCACCAAATTCACGGTAAATACTTCAGTCAACTATAGTGAGGCAGAATGACGTTTCCTCAAGGGACCGCAAGGTAAGTACGTTAAATCCTTGAGAACTTGGATTAAAATTCTACTCTGTGAAAAACGGGTTATGCGAATAAATTGATGTTTAGGGCTACGTGGAGTGGGAGAATCTACAAAAATGAAGGTAGCACAAAACTAGAAACTAGCCCCTTGATTTCAGCTCCGCGAGGGGGCGAAGAAGAACTCGCGAAGGTTT
Source organism: Pinus taeda (assembly GCA_000404065.3). Lineage (NCBI taxonomy): Eukaryota > Viridiplantae > Streptophyta > Pinopsida > Pinales > Pinaceae > Pinus > Pinus taeda. The sequence goes on along the minus strand of APFE030109544.1, from coordinate 167,636 downwards.
CCCCAAGAATTGCGATCAATCTGATAAGGTAGAGAATTCCGTGCATACCACCCCCACCCACACCACCACCAGTTTCACCATCTTCATCCCCGACTTCACCCATACCACCTCTGCCACCACCGTGAAGTAGTATGGCCAACGCGATAAAGTTACCAGTGTTCAAGGGAGTACAGAATGAGGATACGGACCAGCTTTGGTTCGTGATAAAATATGTATGGGAAGCATAGGGTGTTATAGACGACAATATAAAGAAGGCAACGTTGGTTAGCGCTTTGCAGGATTGTGTGTTGAATTGGTACATTAAGCATTCCAATGAAAATCCGAATGCGGGGATAGCTGATATCCGAGTTGTGCTAAACAAAGAATTTAGTAGGCCAAAATTGGAGGCACAATTGATCATTGGATTCAAGGATTCAAGGAAATCACAATGCTACCAAGCGAAACTCTATGGGAATTGAATCAAAGAATGAGCACACAATTCGCGAAGCAAACATGACATTAACATATGGGCAACACCGTGAATGGTTTGTAGCATCGTCAACACCGCATCTAAAGGACGCGCTGTCGCAACAAAGGATAACCACTCAGGCTAAGGCTTTGGAGGTCGCAATGAGATTGCACGAGACTTTGATACAAGATCCTAACCTGGGAGTTTAGCAGAGTCATGTTTAGTTGAAAAAATTGTGCCTTGAGATGCAGAGTTTGAAACAAGATAGGACAGCTCACCCAGAAGTGCGCGATAAGGTATGGTGCGTAAAATGCAAAGGCCAGGGATAACGACAAGGACCACCATCCCATGTTCGCGAACTACCTTGTGGGAGGGGGGCCAATGCCGCTAGAACTAGAGGCACAAGCAGGACGAAGTGTGGCGCTTGTGTTATGGTGCGCAATTTGTTAGATAGGAGGAAAGCATGCTACAGATAACTGCCATCTATTACAAAAGTATACGCAGAATTCACAGCAGTGGTTCTATAATTTATGTAGGTCAGTGGGACATGATGAGCACACTTGTAGAATTTATGAATTGATGATGGATCAAACTCCTACCTATAGAGTTCAGGACGAAACACGGGTCCTCGATCAAAACACAGTGATGGTGCGCATCAGATTTCAGGGGCGGAGACGAGACCGAGGTGGAATGGGACCAGGAAGAAGTTGCGAACAGCTGATATGTTACAATTACGGAGGGCCAGGCCATTATTCCTGTGATTATATGAATCCAACATGGCCATTATGTTTGTATTGTACATTGTTTCATCATGAGACAGAGGATTGTCCAGCACTGATAGCGAGGTTGCGTGATAAAGGAGCACTCCAACCTCCCTCGACTCAGAACCTACAAATGATGAGGTCTGAGCCGTGCAAGGAAGACCCTAATGTAAATATCATGCTCCAGAGTGGTATGACAATAGGGGATGACAAAGGCAAGTACCCTGAAGAAAGCACCTGGGTTCGTAAGGTTCTAACGAAGGAACCATAATTTGATTTGGAGCACGCTAAAGGGACCTTCATGGAAGCTAAGAGGAGCTTCGTTGATGCCTCCACTTCAGGAAGTAAAGAAAAAATGGAGCCGAAAATGGACCCATCGATGCTCACTACGTTCTTGGAGATATGCATGAAGATGCTATGCAACAACAAGGCTATAAAGGGGCTGCAAGAACTCATAACTAGATGCGCAAGGACTGCGCCAGGAGAACCATGTGTAGTCCGAAAGCTTGGGAAGCACACGACGCGAACAGGAAGGGAGATGAGATTGACCACGCAGATTGGGGAATATGAGATGGACCAAGTGGTTCTAGACCTAGGATCAGAGGTGAATGTCCTGCTAAAGCAGACATGGGAGTGCATGGACAGACCTGCGTTGCAATGGTCTTCTATCCAACTACAAATGGCGAACCAGCAAAAGATCCTTCCTATGGGGAGATTGCAAGGAATCACAGTATACATCGAAGGAGCAAGTGCGCTAGCAGATTTCGAAGTGATAGAGATTGTTGATGACAAGAATCCCTACCCTGTGCTATTGGGAATAGATTGGGCCACTGACATGAATGGAGTGATAAATCTAAAGAAGCGCAAGATGATCTTTGAGAAAGTGTCTTTGCACGTAGTGGTACCTTTAGACCCTACAAAAGGATCACGCTACACAGAGCCAGTGCATGACTATGACAATGACGATGACTTGGACTGTATGTACAAAATAACCACACGGGAGCAGCGCTGGGTAACTCCATCAGCAGATGGCTGAATCTCTTGGGAGTGCAAAAGCTCCTTCACATCATATTCTGATGAGGAGATAGAACGATGACATAACTGGTTACAGGAAGTAACCATGCTCAACTATAACATGATGACAAGGTCGCTGTGTTGTGTGGCAATAGAGGTAAGAGATCTACCTATGTATGACCTGTTGAGTGAGGTGGATGACTTCCTGAACAAATTTGAAAGAGAAGTACCGGAATAGCAGCGTTTCGACACTCTAACATGGGTGTTGCGAGCTACACCTGCAAGATGGTGGGGGAAGCACCAAAGAAGTTTTGAGGATTGGTGCGAATGTAGAAAGATGATGCGCGTGTAGTTTGGGAAGCCTCATATGCGGTTAAAAGACAAGTATGATGGATGGGATGATCCACATACACACCTCACGAAATGGAAGAAGGTCTATGGGGAAGAGCCCCAACCTAAGTGGGTGCATATGTTCTGTCATACTCTGGATATTATACCCATGAATTGGTATATAGAAATGGATCTTCGCCATGGCACGAACGAATGGGATATCTTGCGCGAAATATTCTTGTTAACCTTCATGCTTGAGGATCGTTGGTAGGATACTATTGATGACGCACTACAAGCAGTAACAATAGCTATCTTTAAAATACCCTAAGAGCCAATGGAAGTGCTTCAACCTAAATGGGTGACCCAACTGAGCTACACGCTGGAGTGTTACAACGTAAACATTGAAGATGACGATGAAGATCCGTGAAAAATTAACATTCTAGAAACTGAAGGCTATCGCGAGGTTCAAGGACCATTGATTGAAGACCCTAACATTATCGCGCCGGTAAAAACGAAGTTGGTGAACATTGGTATTGAGGCCGAACCGAAGTATGCAACGCTCGATGACTACTGGGATGATGCCACGGTGGATAAGGTCGTTGAGTTACTCCGTGAGTAACAAGACTTATTCCCAACCAAGATCACAAACTTAAATGGGACCATTGGCGATTTAGGGATGATGAATATCACCCTAAAACTCAACGCGAAGCTAGTTAAACAGAGGCCTTAATGCTTGAATCCAAAGTATAAGGAAAAAGTCCGCATAGAATTAGACAAAATGCTCGCAACTGGAATTATTGAGCCGGTGGAAGAATCTGACTAGGTAAGCCCTATGGTAGTACAGGAGAAGAAGTAGAAGGGAGAGATAAGAATATGCGTGAACCTTAGGAAATTGAATGACGCCTGTGTGCACGACCCATTCTCAACTCCGTTCACAGATGAAGTATTGGAAAATGTCGACGGGCAAGAAGTATATTCTTTTATCGATGGGTTCTCAGGGTACCACCCTATCAAAATCATGCCAAAAGACTGGAGCAAGACCACCTTCGTGACTAAGTGGGGTTTCTTTCTATACACCGTTATGCCGTTTGGGTTAAAAAATGTGTCGCCATCTTTTCACGTGTAGTTGTTGCAGCATTCAAAGAATATATCCACAAATCCCTCGAGGTCTATCTGGATGCTTGGACTGTATTTGGATTGGTTAAGCACCATGTAGTGAGCTTACGCTTGATACTGGAAACTTGCCGACGACAACAAATTGTGCTAAACCTCAAAAAGTCTACGCTCTTTGTTCCCTTTGGGAACTTGTTGAGACATGTGGTCTGCAAACAGGGACTAATGGTAGACCCCATGAAGATTGCAACAATTCTAAATTTGGAAGCACCATGAAGTATTAAACATTTACGCTCTACCTTGGGACATACAAGGTACTACGGGAAGTTCATCAAAAGCTATGTCCAGATCACTGCACCAATGGAGAAACTTTTGAAAAAGGATGTCACGTTCTGCTAGAATGATGACTGCATGAAGAGCCTGGATGTACTAAAAGAGAAATTGGCCTTCGCCCCAATCCTGGTCTTCCCAAAATGGGATGTGGAGTTTCATGCCCATGTTGGCGTGTCATGTATAGCACTGGGAGCGGCGCTAACACAAGAGGGGGGAGAGGGCTTGGATCACCCTATCACGTTCGCAAGTCGCAGGTTGTCCAAAGTGGGAAAGAACTATTCCAAAACCTAACGTGAGGGGTTGGCTATGGTGTACGCGCTCCAAAAATACCGACACCATTTGCTAGGAGGAAATTTCAAGATGTATACAAACCATTCCATGCTAAAATACTTTGTCAATAAGCCTGTGTTGGGGGAGCACATATGCAGGTGGCTCTTATTGTTCCAAGAATATGACTTTGAGGTCGTGGTAAAGCCTGGACGCCTAAATGTGGGACCGGATCACTTGTCGCGTATTGAGACGAGAGAGGAGCCTACTAGTTTGGAGGAAGGATTACAGTGCTTTGTTGTAATCGTCGCGGATGGGCACTTTGAATATATAATCCACTTTCTGACAACGAGGACTGTGTTGAAGGACTACTCCGTCCAACAGACTAGTGGTGCGCGCGGCTAATTTTTTTGTCATCGCAGAGCACCTATACAAAATGGGAAATGATGATATACTGCGAAGGTACGTACCTGAATTTGAACGAAGCCAGATCCTCATAGAAGCACATGGGGGCACCGCAGGAGGACACTATGCAAGATGAGCAACCGCACAAAAGATTCTCTGCATAGGGTTGTGGTGGCCAACCCTTCATCAGGATTCAAAAGAACACTTTAAGCTTTGTGATATATGTCAAAGGACAGGTAAACCATCACGGAGGAACGAGATGCCTTTAAATCCACAAATAACATTGTAGCCCTTCGAAAAGTGGCCAATCGACTTTGTAGGACCTATCAAACCTCAGGGAAAAATGGTTGCGTGATACATTATCACCGCGATAGAGTACCTGCCTTGTTGGGCAGAAGCACAACCAGTCAAAGACTACACGATCGCCACGGCTGCAAATTTTTTGTTTGAACACATGTTGACTCAATTTGGCTGTCCGAAAATCTTAATGAGTGATCGCGGTACACATTTTCTTAACAAAACCATCAGCGCGCTAACAGAAGAGTTCCAGGTGTATGATCAGAAAAGCATACTGTATCACCCACAAGTTAATGGGATAGTAGAATCATTCAACAAAATACTAGAGAATACACTGACCAAAGTATGCAATGCGCCGTGGAGTGATTGGGACCTGTGGCTACCAGCAGTACTATGGGCTTATAGGACAACATGCTAGAAACTGATGGGACAGACACCTTTTCGGTTGGTTTATGGTGTGGAAGCTATCATGCCAATGGAGTATATTGTACCAAGTCTACGCATAGCAATGCTCATAGGTATGATGGACCGTGACCTAGAAGAAAGGCTTGCGCAGTTAGAAGAACTTGAGGAGGAACAGTTCCTGGTTGGCTTTCATCAACAAGTGAAAAAGCAACATGAAAAGCCCTGGCACGATCACCATATTAAGTTGTGCACCTTCAAGGTAAATGATTTAGTGTTGCTGTATGACAGTAAGTTTGATAAATTCCTGGGAAAGTTCAAAATGCATTGGCTGGGATCATATGTTGTTAAGGAGGTCACAGATGGAGGCGCGATACAACTAGTCAAACTAAATGGAGAGCCTTTCCCAAGCAAAGTGAATGGCCGCTGCTTGAAGCCCTACACGGGTGGCCCAACTATCTGACTAACCAGTGGAAGCACAGTCTTCGCACTCCAAGGATCTAGAAAAAAGGTGCAGGACTATAAACAAATGCAAGGGATACCGGCACAGATGCAGAGAAGCAGTTCTAACACAGAGGTCTTGGAACAACGTATGCCACAGATCCACCGAGCAGCGACTCAGTGTTGTTGACCTTGCTGCAGTTGGAGGGACTGCATGCAAAGATACCTGAACCGACAGAGTGACTCGAGGGCGAGTCATGATGTTTGTGTTGGGGGCCTGTTGGGCATGGAATCCCCCCAAGACATGTTTTTTGGCTTAAGTCCAAGTTTTGACAGAATCTTGTTGTAAAAGCTCCACGAATTGCGGGCGCGAGGCGCAAAAGTATAATAAAATCATAGAGTTGTCCACCCTAGTTTTTGTAATGTAATGTCAGTTGAATATACCTACCCATGGTCTGTGGACCATGGAATTGTATACATAGAGCAAGCCTTTAAGTGTAAAAGATAACATAAAAAAGTAATAGAATGGAAGCATGAGAAGTCTAAGTGATTGAGTTGAAGTGTAAAGTGTGTTTGCGGGGCGTAGAGTAGGAGAAGACTATGCAGGTGAGTGTTTAGAGGCCTGGTAGTCTGCATTTGAGTGCACGGACCCCTGCGACTAAGTGCATAAAGCGGGTCAAGTCTGTAACCATTGGAAGAATCAATAAAGAGAAGTTTTGCTATAATTTTGTGCATCTTTTCCTGGTCTAATGCATGATTGGATATAATTTGCAAGTCTATTGTTTATTTACTACGTGAACTCGTATGAATGTTTTATATCATTAAGTATAACTTAAGAAATTTACGTAGGTGAAGGTGCTTAATTAGTATTGGAAGATAAATAAGATCTCGGGTAATAGCGCAAAGTGCGACACAACCCTTGGTTAGGGTTGTGCGAAGGCAGGGTATCAGGCCACGAGGAACGGAAGGTGTGTGAAGCCACCTGCATGCAGGAACAAACAAAGGACCAATCGAACCTCTCAGACATCTCAAGGGTGTGGAAACCTAGTTCTAGCACCCTCCCATACTACTTCGGGTGAGACCTCAGTCCACGCCCCACGGACTATTGTCGAAAGGACCAGTAGTACAGAGATTTGTTTTGCTAATTAACTCCAAACTTGGGTCAGACCCTAACAAGCCAACACTCTCTTTTTTAGATTCCTTAACAATAAAGAAAAAAGGAATCCCCTTGGAGTCATCTTTAAGCTCTTTTCTAACTCTCAAAACATGAAAAGCTCGCCAAGTACTTGTCTTTTCAAACTCGTTAAATTAAATGAATTGGCATCATCTCAGTGTACGTTTACCCCATTTTTGGGCTCAGATTGACTATTTACAAAAAATGTACACCTTGTTTGACATGGTCAAGAGGTTCTCTCGAATATTTTTTTTCTACATTTTCGAGTTCAAGGGACAAATTACGAAAATGGACATGATGGAGTTTTCTTTTCCATTTCTTTTTCAAACTCTCTAAATATGAAAAAGATACTGAGTTATTCTTCCATTGGACTCGTTAAAAATTTTAAGATGAAAGACTCGTCACCATGATGAGATCGAGTTTCTCTTTCCTAGGGCTTGTAAAAATTACGCGGATGTATTCATTCGAAGAAAAAACTTATATGACAAGCATATTCTATCCCCTTCAAGCTTGTGATAAAATTAATTTGCGTACTCATTAGAAATAGTGGGGAAAAATGAAAATGAAACATCCTTTGTTTAAGCCACATATCGCTCTTGAACATGATACTCTTCTGTTTCTTGTGTTAGGTTTGATATATCCTCACTCAATCACTTGTCCTCCTGGGTTTTGGTGATCCATTTTTTCCTCTCATCTGACTATTCCACTTCGTCATCATGACCTTTAGTCATATATTGAGTCAAATGCTGCCACACTCCAGAGTCATGTCACCAACGTTCAAGAGAAGTCCTATATGCAGTCTATTACCTATACATTATCTGACCCTTTACTACAGTCTTGGATCCTATTCATTTCATTCCACTTTATTCCTCATTTCGCGCCGATGATGGGGGACTCATCATGGCCCTCCTTCGACGAGTCACTTCCTATCAACGTCAGCTCATTATCTAGGAAGATGACTTAGAGACTCCCTTTCAGTACCTTAGAGCTTGCATGCATTAATGGTAAGTTCTTTGCATTCGATGACAGGTTTTCATCATTGGCCTTCGATTGGGTGATTACACGAGTGTTTGACTTCAACTTCATTTTCACATTCATGGATTGTACTGTCATACCTTGAGAGCCATTGTCATTATTGATGGTTTCTCTTGTGGTTGTTAATGGTCCACATCATTCGCTGGTAATCAGGTGGTTTTCTAGCATGTTCGACTTCGACATGTTCATTCGCATGTTAGAATTCATACTTTGATTGGGTTAGGATGGAGCACATGACCCTGAGTCTTGTCTGATATGACTCAAGCTGCGTGGAGTTATGTATTATTCATGATTGTGCACATGTTTCTACTATACGGATGGCTGTGACCATACTGAGGAACTTTACATTTATAGTGATCCTTCTATCTTGGGTGGTTGTGTCCATACCTTAGATCTTAGGTTTATAGATGATCCTTTTCATTTCGATGGCTGTGCCCATGCCATGGATCCTTTCACATAGTCCTTATTATCCAGATGGCTATGTCCATGTCCTGGATTCATGTTTTGATATTAGATATGTATATGTATATGCGTCCTTGATTTGCAGGTCTCCTGACAATGTTTGTGATTGTCCTTGCAAAAGCTCATAAAGAATCTCAACCATCACTCCTTATTCTTCCTTCATGCTTTAGGGGGCATCTGTTACATAGTATTTTGTCACACCTCCCGCACTTCTCTGTGACATACCCCGAAGTGCCTAAAACATGGCCATCATGCAATGTACTAATTTAGATATGCAGTTTAGATTCTCCCTAAAGCACTGATTAGAAAATTCCTTGAGCTTCCCTTGAAGGAAATGGCTCTAAAACCGTAATTTTAGAATCGTCACTCTTATGATACTGAAAACCATGATGGTTGCTAGTTTCACTCCACTAGACCCGCAATGCCATCACTCTATTTGCTTGTATACCTGCGATGACCCCTAAAAAGAAATTTTCCAAAAGAGAATGAGAAGCTTCATGATCTAGAAGCTTCTAGAGTGACGAGCTAGAGGTTGTTCGGCATGGATGAGGTCAAGTTCTCTCAATTTGGCATTTTAGTCTTATCCCTATGACCTACCTCCTTGAGATGAGGCACTTCTCCTATCTTTGGAGAGATACTAACTCCCTTTCCCTGCCTATATATTCATCTTTTCCCATTCCCAAATGGTTGGTCTTTGTCTATTTGCACCATTATGCTAAGATTGTACCTACATGATACTCATTTAGCTTGGAGAATGAGTGCTTGGAGAGCTTAAACTTGGAATTGGACAGTCATTCAAGGAGAGCCTATTGACATCAAGGCTTGGTTGTATGCTTCCTCATTTATTCAATTAATATACAACTGTTGGTTCATTTTTCATAAATTTGTATGCTTATGTATCATTTATCTTAACGATCCTTGATCTATTGAGTAGGTTACTTTTGATTATGTTATTTGTATTTGCACGCTTTTTTTGTCTTGATCTCTTATGCATGTGTTTAACATTGTGGGGAGCATGACCAAGCCCATGATGCAAGTGATTCAAGGTCATCAACAAAGGAAGACATGATAGCATCAAAACAAGTAGGCCATCTTCTTCGTCTCTTATTTCAATTGTAACTTAGGAAAGTGTCTAGTAAATTGTCACGTAGGTTGCTAGTCCCACTCATTGGGCAAGAGGGATCCTCTCTTTCCACAGAGAGGATTTCCTAGACAACAAGACTACTCTGTAGGATATTATATGGATCATTCTCGTTTTCCTCATTATAATGACTGCCACCCCCTGTGGACTACTCTGTTGGATGGTGTACGTGTTTTCCCTTGCAATTTGGTTTTAACAACTGTCGCATCTACTGTGGACTATGCCACTGGATGTTGGACATACCCTTGTTGTTTACACATCTCTCTACCTGGGTGGTACTACTAACTTTCATCTACTGGCTCACTTTTACCTTCTTCCTTACAATAAGAAAACCCGGGCATAAAGTTACATTACGCACACACTAGGCATACTCACCTTGCTTTCTTGAAGTTACAGACATAACACTCTCATGTGCTGAACAACAAGAGCTAAGAAAAATCTCTAAGATAATGACAACCGGGCCATCATACTGTATGGGACTCCTATACCAAATGGTGTGAGGTCTAGTTGGAACTTCATACTGGGGAGATCCCATGAATGTTGGTGGGTCCAACACCGTCAACATTTCTGTCGCTAGAAGGAAGGTTGGCAGTAGTTTATGGCTGAATATCCTCTCAACCCCACTTATCTATCATTTGGTTAAGACAGTAACATAGTATCCCTCTCTCTCACGTGCAACTCTGAAGTTGGTTATTCCTCACCTCCCAAACCTAAACAAGAAATTTCATATCATCACATTTGTGTTGTCCGTCCCATCACTCGTATGTTTGCTAAAGTTGTTGGATTGATTACATGACTACACACTCTTCCCTTTTCACAAAGGAAGAAAAATACTACACCCACATGAGTGGTAGTCTCATCTATTGAAGAAGTAATCCTCGCCACTCTTGAAGAGCTGGTAGAAGCTACTGAGAACAAAGAGGAACCTCCTGTTTTCCTATAAGAAGAAGAAGATAACAACTTACTCTTGGGCTCAGGTTCCGATGGAGGCAGTGAGGCAGCGGAGGAGAAGGCAACGAAGGAGGTGGAGGCAAAGATGAACCAACACATTCAGAGGTTGAACTGACAGATTAGGAAGAAGAAGAGGACAATATGGATGATCAAAATTTGGAATTCATGACATAGGCCCATTGGCACTCCCGGGTGTCTTGCACAAGATGCCAAGACACGCACAAAAACTGTTAAAAAAGTATGACGGTGAAAGAGCAGTCAAGACGGAATATCATCTAGACACGTTCAACCTACATTTGCAGATAATCAAGGTATGTTATGATGATGTTGCATGCAGACTATTTCCATGTACCTTGTGTAACACTCCTCAGTGAAAAGTAAATAATTAATTCACTTTTCCTGTAGTAATTGAGTAAAATTTGAGCTCTGAGCCTGATTTAAAATGTAATGTTTAAATTTTATTTTGATTTTATTTAAAAGTTGGTTATGAGAATTTACTGGAAAAGTCACTAAGTGAAAGTTTTCATTTACCAAACAGTTGGGACAGTTACTCCCACCCCTAAAGATAAATTATCTTAGTTTGGGAAACAAAAGCTAAGGAGAGCATGAGAGAAAGCCGGAGGCAACTGTGAGAGAGAGAAAGAAAGAAATTATTTCCTTGTATAGGACGCTGGTATAGGACGCTGTCAAAAGGAAGGCAGGACGCTTCCAATAGCGAATTCTCGAGCTAGTTGGAGCCCGTGGAAACTTGAAGCCAGACATTTAAGTCTATGAATACTTGGGTTGGAATGTATAGTCCTGATGCCTTGTAGCATACCTAGTTGTCGTTAACTGTTCTGGAAATGAAAACTGGCATGGGAGGAGAACTGGTAGAGAGGACCATTCTCATTGGTCTGGTGGAGTGAACTTCATTCCTAGTGTATTCCTAGTGAAACATAACATATAAGTATTTTAATCCTTATTACTGAAATATGAAAGTAAATTATGTAGATGCAGAATTATGGCTTACTTCTATCATATATTTTGAACAACAAACATAGACTGTCTAAAAGGAATGGTATAGTTTTTATTCCTGTGTATGAATATGTAAAATAATATGTTTCTGTGAGCTTATGGAGGCAGTGGATATCTAATATTGTTACTGAGCTAATTAGTACAGAATACGTGATTACAACAAAATATAATGAACCTATATTTATGTAGTTTCAAAACTGTTATTTCAAATCATAAAATTCCTGGCGAATGGAAGTAGTAAGTTATACATATATAAAGACAAGTAAATGGTTCATTGCCATTATTGTTGGTCAGGATTTGTAGGATTTCCCCTTCAATAATCCTATGACAGCCTTACCGTGTTGGATACAAGATAAGTGCATTTTTACCATGATTAAGTTTCTAAAAAGGGAAAAAAATAAACATTTCCTTGTTGTGTCTATTATTTTTTAATGAATTGGAAATTCCGATAATGAACACCAGGTACTAGTATCGTTTTATTTAAGATAAATATGTAAATTAGTTATTAATTAGGGACACCGGTTAGTCCTAAGCCAAGCTGAACCAGGCACTGGCTAGTTAGCCTAGAAAAATCCAGATCCAGATGGAAGAATCTGAAAAGAGAAGGGGGCGGAAAGCTTATATATACCATGATGCATATATATAATAGTATGATTAATTATTGTTTGCAAGGAGAATGATTCTTCGTGGAACAAAAATCCAAGAGTTCCTACTCGAAAACAACAAAACACTATCTACTGATTAGGATGAGTGCTATCGATTATAGTAATAGAAAAGAAACGAGTAAGAACTAAATGGCTTATGTTCATGAATTGAGAGTAGTAATAAATTCTTAAATGATACTCGTCAAAATAGTGTTGACGGAGAACTACCAGACAACAGAAATTTATTAAAAAAAATTACTCCTAATAAATTATGAAAGAGAACTTGGAGTCGAAGCTAGTCCGTCTTGGTGTTGAATGTAACCATCACGTGAAATTAAGAGTGACTTTTAATTACAATAAAACAAGAGGCCATGAAAAGAAGACGACAAAGAAATAAGGCCTAATAAATTGTAGAGGTCGTGGTCCAAAATTATTTAAAGATAAAACCTCACCCCATGTACCAAGACTTCAGAAGCATGGTTCCAAAAACAAATCTGTAACCTAGTCAACCTTCAATATGCAAGGTTGGGCTTATTCCAAGTTGTCTGTGTAGAAATTAATGTTAATACTGAATTCCTACTGGTCCTGTCCATTACTGGACCCTGCTAAACTTCTCTTAAATTACAAATTGAGTTATATGACATACCTGCATTGTTCAGAAATAATCATAGATATTGAAATATGTAAGTGTAACAGAAGGAAAATAAAACCCTCGTTGGAAAGAAAATGACTTGGGAAAAACAAGAAGTAAAAACTCATGCACTACTCCACAAGTTACATGTGGATAGAAGAATCATGAATTAAATATTGTCTTTTCAATAAACCTGAAACAATTCGGTATACATCAGGAAATTCTTTTATGGCCAAGGTATACCTCAAGGTCGAAATTTAACTATGAGGTAAAACAAAATAAAGAGAGATTTTTTATCTAGCTAAGGCTCAAATCAACTGATATAAAATCCACAAGGATTCACTAGATCACTGCTCTTTTCTGCGCTGGAAATTCATGAAAAATTATACAACTATAATTATAACTATATTCTATGCAAAGACGCTTAACAGAGCTCCAACACCTAAGCATGCCGGTAAGGGTATAGTCTCATATGGTTTCCTGGTTCATTCCCAGAGAACTGATGAGTATGGTACCTGCAATTATCTTGACCAAGGTATGAGGTCTTACCCAACCAAAATTAGTCGTAGATATTACTTCCCCAACAACAACAAAAAGCAATTTCAAAGTAAATATTATTTGCAAGAAAACCACTATCATAAAATGTCATCGCTATGTGAAATAATGGAGTCATGTGCTTTTAGGTGACTTCTAGCTTTATTTCCGTACATAAGATCATAGGTTGCCATTTAATTGATACCGGATGAAAGATTATTATTTTCCTAACTTCATTTTTGGGGGCTTTTTTCAATTCATTGACTTGAATATAAAGATCGAGGATAAGCCCATCAAATCCAATATATTGAGAAAGTATAAAAACAATTTTTAATAAGTTATCTACTGGTATGATTCTAAAGTAAGATGAGCTAAAAATTAGGAATAAAACATGAGATTGATAGTGAAGAGTAGGATATAAAGGAAGAAAAATGTCCTTCTTAAAAGATAGATGAACAATACAATATGATGTAAGAAGAGAAAGAAAATATAAAATATAAAATATGTAAGGCCAAAGAAAATAAAAATATTGTATAACTAACTTCATAGGCATAGGCATAGGAGATGAAAGTGCAAAACTATTTGAAGTCTTTCATAGACATGGGGATTAACATGTAAAATTAATTGAAGCTTAGCATGCCACTAATATAACTAAGAATTTACTCATATGTTGAGATGTGAAACATGAAAATGGGAACAACAAAAAAACTTGTGGCAGGAAAGATTTATGCCCAATGAAATGGGGATGTAGAAAACAAGTAACACAACTAAGAAATAACTCATATATATAGATGCAAAACATGGAGATGGAGATACCAAAAGAACTAGTCATGGGAGGAAAGATTTATGCCTTATATGTGGAAATGGAGAGACAAAAATTGGGCAACACATTTGTAAATAAGAAATGTGTTGAATTTGCATATGAGAGATTGAGAATCAATTGTTCAAGCAAATCTAGTGAAAGACACAACAAAGTAAGACATATTAAGAAATGCAACAATTATTCGTGAGAAAATGATGTAAAGAAGAAGCACATGGTTGAGAATAAAGACAATGATATCACTTTTTCATGCAAAGTGGGGACTATATTAAATTGGGTAAGCCAAGTCTATGGTTGAGGATAAAACCAACAATAGAAATATGCAAAATGAAGGGGATTACATTAATTTGAGTAGGCCAAGTCTATGGTTGAGAATACAATCAATAATAGAAGTATGCAAAGTGAAAGATACTATATTAATTTAACTTGCCCTAAGTCCATGGTTGAGAATAAAATTGATGAAACAAAGAGGTTTGGATACAAATTGAAAAGGACTATTTTAAATTTAGTATGTTAAGTTTATGGTTGAGAATAAATTCAATATTACATATTGTTTTTAATGCAAAGTGAAGGGGACTATATTAAATTAAATAGAATAAGTTTATGATGGAGAATAAAATCAAAGATGCAAGTGGCATTTGATATAAAGTAGATGGGACTATGTTAAATTGATTAAGTCAAATCCATAACTAAAAATAAAATTAATGATATAAATAACTCTTAAAGCAAAATGAAAAAAATTATACTAAATTGAGTAAACCAAATCTACGATTTAAGATTTATCATTACACTATTAACTTTATTATTACACTTTCTTATTTTACTTTTTTTTTAGATAATAAAATATTTTTGTTATAATTTCTTACTCTACTTTCAAAAAAATAATAAAATGTTTTTGTTAATAGTTAATTCTCATTTTTTAAATAATAAAGTATTTTTGCTAATTATTATTTTATTTAGTTATTCAATAATATGAATATTTGATTGTTAGGATATTTTGATATTTTTCAGTATTAATCATATCAGAACTTTTGTCCAGGCCTTTCAAATCATTAGTGTGGTTCATCATAAGACAAGATGCAAAGTCAAATCATGGCAATGGATTAAATAACGAAGAGGAGAGCTATATGAATATTTTTTTAAATAAATTTATATTTGTGAACAACTATTTAATATGGTTCATCATCAAGACAAGATACATAGTCAAATTATGACAACAAGTTAAATAACGATAAAAAAACTATATAAATATTTTAAAATAAATTTATATTTATCTCTTCTGTTAATTTTCATATTAATCTTCATTTTTAATATTTCGACTGTTTTACTTTTTGACTGGCAATCTAAAAATAGACTCCGCCCATATGTCTAAAAATAGAGGTTCATCTATTTTTACCAACACGGCCAATCATCCATAAATAGCATCCTGCAACTCATAGACCATGATCCATATGTCTAAAAATAGACATAGTCTAAAAAATAGACTTTGCGCCAAAAATAGCCCGCGGGCCCACTTAGCGAAGGTGACTTCTTTTCACTAAGCTCCATCATCTTGTTATATTTTCAACACAATTCACATCCAACCTGGTGGAGAAGCTGATGGAAGAATACAAAGTCAAGCACAGAAAATCTACTCCTTACCATCTGCAAGCAAATGGTTAAGTGGAGTCTACAAACAAAGTTCTTGAAGGCATCATTACCAAGACTATTCATCTACACAGAAGAGATTGGGCAGAAAGGTTTCCTGAAACCTTATGGGCCTATAGAACTACATGGAGGAATACAACAAGACATTCTCCCTATGAACTTGTTTATGGGAAAGAAGTCTTGCTCCCCATTGAGTTCCAAGTTAAAACTTTCAAGATGGCAGTTCAGTTGGGAATGGATCTATCAGAAGCCCAAATGCATAGAATGGAGCAGTTGAATGAACTAGATGAGATCAGACATGAAGCAATCCTAAGAACTGATCTAGTTCAATATCAAAGAGCTAAGTGGCATGACAAATACATTAAGGTGAAAAAGTTTCCAGAAGGAGATTGGGCATTGCTATTTGATTCTAAGTTCAAGGATTTCAAAGGTAAATTTCAGACTCATTGGATTGGGCCATATGAGATTGACAAAGTCTTTAGTAATGGAGCGGTAAGAGTCAAAACCACTGATGAATATCAAACTCCTCTTATTGTAAATGGTCACAGATTAAAGATCTATCATAAGCCACTCTCAAAGGAGGAATTTGTCAAAATCTTTCAGGATAATTCTGCAATAAGGCTGGTGAATAAGAATCCTTCTTCTCCACCAGCCTAGTCCTTGTTCTTTTTCTATTAAAGAAAAAGAAAAAGAAAAAACTTTGTATAAGCCTGAAAACCAATCACTGATTGCCAGTCTTATACAGAAAATACAGGGCGAAAATCAGAACCTTTTGACACCCTATATTTTCCAGAAAAAAAGTCTCTCTCATTTCATAGTCTCATGTCACTTCACTTCATCTCACTCCACTTCACTTCATCTCATTTCATTTTATCATCATGTTCCACCAATAAAAGTCCTTTCATGACCAGTTTTCATTCACTCAGTCATCATTCATCCATCTCCATTTAGTCATATGC
Organism: Pinus taeda; assembly: GCA_000404065.3. Classification (NCBI taxonomy): domain Eukaryota; kingdom Viridiplantae; phylum Streptophyta; class Pinopsida; order Pinales; family Pinaceae; genus Pinus; species Pinus taeda. The sequence goes on along the minus strand of APFE030109544.1, from coordinate 150,813 downwards.
CCACTGTGTCAATTTCTGTAGTTGAATTCAGTTTCCGTAGCTACAAACTGATTCCGCAGCTAACACTCTATTATTCAGCACTGACAGTCAGATGTTAGCCAAATAATAATGTGAACCAAATGCAGGTATGACAAAGGAAAATATGTTGAAGATATAAATCACCTAAAGCACCAGCAGGAAGCAGCTAATCAAAGGTTAATGGACGGAAGTGGCAAAAATTCCAAGGTATGAGTAAGATTCATTTCAAATAGCATTTTAAAGCACATTCTATATAGTTATGAAACCACGGCTCCATTATATGTAATGATTAGAATTGATAGCTTCCATAACCGTTCCATGACCTTTACATGATTCCTCCATGAACCTTGCATTAATTTTTAAACAACCTTATGATCAGCCTCCGAATTTAACTCGTGTTTATTGGTACGTTGGCATTCCACCTGCCGAACCGGGTAATTATGAGGACGTAATATATTTGATCACGGCTCTTCCCCGCCACACAAATCCGCAGCCATTTTGAAAACACACTCACGCCGATTCCGCAGCCTTCTATCTCAAAAGCCGAGTTCACTCTATTCCCATACTATTCCGTTTGTCATTTCTGGCATGTTTACATCCCCAAGAACTCATTCTCATTACTTGTCTCTACTCTTTCATTTACGACTTCTGGTTTTTCTCCATAAACCTTTTCCATTCCCCTCTAACACAGTCGTTTCACCTCCATCAATCCATTACTCATGCAAACGTATTTTAAGGCAGGAGGAAGGAATGGGTCTTTTGTTAAGAGCAGAATCGGAAGGGCCCAAATTCATGGAGGGGTATCCACAATTGAAAAGCATACTAAGGAAGGCACGGTGGCTATAGTTCATCCAAAAATTTAGAGGTTACAATAAAAAAGTTACGAAGACTTTTGCGAGGTCTTTTAATGGCATGGAAGTTGAGGTTGGAGACCTTAAATTTTCTGTCACAGAGGCATCTATTGCAGCCGCAATGGAACTCCCACAGGAGGGGGAACGGTGGTTCAAAAACAAAAGCTTTGACGAGAGGGCCTGGAGGGTTATCCTACGCAATCCAAGTATGGATATAACCATTTTCAAATGCGGAATCCCTATATTTGCTTTAGAAGAAAAGTGGGCCAGTCTATTATTGATAATCCAAAAGTTTATTACATGTGAAGGACGATTTGGGTCCATGTATATGTACCACACCCGGTTGCTGATGAATTTTCTAGAAAATCAAACCATTAATTTTCCTTACTTTTTATTGAATAGCCTGAAAAAGATGTCCATAACTGTGCAAAAGAATCTGGAGGGCATAGAACCCCACCTGTACCATCACGACCTTGTGAAAATTTTGATTGAAAAATAGTTGAAGGAAAAGAAGGACACCTGGGAACAGTTTTTGATTAGAAACTTCTTTCAAGATCCACCTGAAACACCAGAGAGTAGCTCAGCAAGGAAAAGTAGAAGAAAGAAAACAAGTGTGAGAATTCAAGACACTCCTACTAACAAAGTTAAAGAAATTAATCAAGAAGAGAAGCTGTCTGAAAGTAGGAAGGAAAGAACTGAGGGTAGGAAGCAAAGAAAATTAAAGGGGAAAAGAAACATTGAAGCTGTCTATCAAACCCCAGAACCTTCCTCAGAAGAGGACCACCAAATAATTTCTGAAAGATTAGTTTATCTTCAAGAACAATCAGCTGCAGCAAAGAGGAAAGGGAAAGAAAAACAAAGTGTGTAGAAAGAAGACACTAGCTCACAAAATTTAAGGAGGAGCTCCAAACTTGAAGGAAAACTAAGGAAAGTACAACCTAAAGGGCCCCACTTCATTGATTTAGGAAGGGAAACACCGGAACAGCCTCCAGCGATCCCTCTTGGCCATAGCCCACACCATACTCCTATTCCTCAACCAAATTTTGAGTTCAGTCCTTCTCAGCCAAATTTTGAGAACAATCCTTCTCAGCCAGATTTTGGGGACAGCCCAAGAAAGACTACACCTGAGATAGATCCAAACCAGCAGGAAATGTATGATTATATCGATTCATTGGAGAAGACTGCCACAGATCCAAGCACTTTATCTACCCAACCTAATGCAGTACAAGAATCTCTAATCCAACCACTAAAACAGGAAGTTTTTGAACTGGAGGTCCTAAATAGACACATCAAAAGAGAAAATGAAACATTGAAGGAACAAAGCAGGTTGGATAAAATTATTCATGACAACACCATGTTGCATCTTGGGCTGTGGTAGAAGAAGAATAGGAACTTGAAGAAAAAGAGCAGGAGGTTGAGCAGAGCTCTTATCAACCTCAAATTCAGGTGCCTAATGAGAAAGCCTAGGATGACAGTGGTACCCAGAAAGAAGAGAAGAAGGTTGGATGTGTTAGCAAAGGTCTCAAAACACATGAACTAAAGGGAGGATGGTCAAAATTTTGGTTGCATGGGGACATGCAACACCTTCACAGTGGGGGTATGTTGAGCCCTGAAACTACATCTCTCCTACACATTTTCCTAGACTTTTTCCCCTCACCAGTGCCTCATAAGCTATCAAAGATCATTGCATATTGATTCTAAAAGAGCATTTAAGTGGTTTTCTAACTATGTTTTTGTGTTTGCTATTTGAATTAGATTTTTCTTATTATCTGCGGAATGCAGCCACTTTCCGCAGCTGATTCAACTTTCCGCAACTGATTTTGTTAAACTATAGGTTGCAGGTGTCATCAAGCAAAACAAGGCACGTGGACAGTTCAAGAATGATTTGAACATGGATCAGGTCCTATTGGTTTAGCCCGATTCATTAAGGAAAGCTGTGGTCAACAGTGGTCAAATGAAGGAGTCCTACAACAACAGGTCTCTGTTTTTCAACACGTGAAGGGTCCGAGACCGTTCCTAGATCCCTGGGGTCATGTTGATAGTTGTAGACTGCCTCCACGATGTAGATCCAACATCCATCTTTTGATAGATTGAATGATCTCGGCAACCATCATGCTAAACTCATGGACGTTGTCTTTTTACGTGTCCTCAGTTGAAGATATTTCATAGGAAAACAGTTATGAAATTTTTCTTATAAATAATGTGTTTGCACACGCATAGAACTAGTTAGTTTTTGCTGTCATTTTGTTGTTAGTCTTTATACTGTACCGTGAACTGGTCCTGCTGTTGTAACGAGAGGATTCTTCCTCTGTTTTACAATATAATCAGACTCTATTTTATATGACTGTGTGAGCATAATTCTAGGCTGATAGCGTGTTGACCAAGGCTGTGCAGAGGGCCCCTGCTGGCTGAGGTTTCATTTCTTTATTTCTGTGAAGTTTTTATGTGTCGTTTCCTTATTTCCATTGCACATATTTCATAGTTATCCACCTGTGTATATTTCATTTTTTATGATACTAACATTTCATTCTTATACATGATTTTTCAAGCTTTGTATATTGTTGCTAACACTGATTAGTGTGTGTGTTTTAGGATAGAGTAGGCCCGGGCATTTTCATACAATTTTTACAATAACTAGTGATATGAGATTAGCCTCTTTGCTAACTTTGCTTTTCTTAGTTTTTTCAATTTGGGTTATGCTTTGATTTCAGTTTTATTCATTTGCTTTGTAAGTTAATTTAGATATCAAATTCCTCATATCATTGACGTTATCTCCAGAGCCATAGCTTATACTACTTGGCGAGCTATCGAACTATGAATGATGTGATTTGATTTTAGCTTTATTTTTCTGCAATTAGATATCAAATTCCTCATATCATTGACGTTATCTCCAGAGCCATAGCTTAGACTACCTGGCGAGCTATCAGAGTATGAATGATGTGATTTGATTTTAGCTTTATTTTTCTACAATTAGATATCAAATTCCTCATATCATTAACGTTATCTCCAGATCCATAGCATAGACTACTTGGCGAGCTATCAAACTATGAATGAAGTGAATTGATTTTACTTTTATTAGTTTGCAATTTTTGATTTGTTGAGTGCAGTAGCTTAACTCATTTTTCTTTCTATATTTAGATAAGCAGCAGAGATAATGATTTCATGATCAGTAGTTCATTATTTGTTTGATTTGAATAGCAACACATTTTCATTCTTGTTCAAGTATTAATTTCATCACTAGTATGTTTTAAGATTCTTAAAACTTAGGAATAGGATTATCATTTGCATTAGAAGACAAACCAAGATAAAACCCCCAAAAACAAGATAAAATTGATCAAAAGTAAGAAAGAGGCTGTCTTGCACATATAGTGTGCCACACTTCATCAGTTTATGAATCCCGAATTGATAATTAATGTAGCAATTTAGGACACACTAAATTGACTAAACATAAGCTTCTGATTTTCACCCTGTATTTTCTGTATAAGCATGTCAACCAGTGTTTGGTTTTCAATCTTATACAATTTTATTTTATTTTTTAGATAGGAGAAACAAAGACTAAGTTGGTGGAGAAGAAGGATTCTTCTTCACCAACTTCATTTTAGAATTGTTTTGAAATATCTTGATGAACTCCTCCTTTGAGATTGGCTTTTGATAAATTTTCAATCTATGACCATTCACAAGGAGAGGAGTTTGACTTTCATCTATTGTTCTGATCCTTACTGCTCCATTACTGAAAATTTTTTCAATCTCATATGGCCCAAGCCAATGAGTTTGAAACTTCCCTTGAAAATATTTAAACTTTGAATCAAATAACAGTGCCCAATCTCTCTCTTGAAACTTCTTGTCTTTAATGTACTTGGCATGCCAATTGGCCCTCTGTTGCTAAACTAGACCAGTCCTTTGAAAAGTTTCTTGTCTGATTTCATCAAGTTCATTCAATTGCTCTAGTCTATGATTTTGAGCTTCTAATAAATCCATCCACAACTAAATTTCCATCTTGAAATTTTTGACTTGGAACTCTATGGGGAACAGGACTTGCTTCCCATAAACAAGTTCATAGGGTGTATATCTAGTTGTGTTCCTCCATGTAGTTCTATAGGCCCATAAGGCTTTAGGAAGTCTTTCTGCCCAATTTCTTCTATGTAGATGCACAGTCTTTGCAAGGATTCTTTTAATCACTTTATTTGTAGACTCCACTTGACCATTTTCTTGTGGATGATAGGGAGTGGATTTCCTATGCCTGATTTTGTATTCCTCCATAAGCTTCTCCACCATGTTGGATGTGAATTGAAGTCCCTGATTTGTCACAATTTCTCTTGGAACACCAAAGCGAGTAAAAATATCCTCAAAAAGAAAACTAACTACAGAATTTTCGTTAGCAAAAAGTAATGCTTTGGCTTCTACCCATTTGGTGGCATAATTAGTGCATACCAGTATATACTTTTTATGCTTGGATGGAGGATTAATAGGTCCAATAAAGTCTAAAGCCCATTTTTCAAAGGGTTCGATAAGTACTTGAGGTTGTAATTTCATTTCATTTGAGGGAGCAGGTTTCCCTACCCTTTGGCTTGTCGCACCTTCTGACATATTCTTTAGCATCTTTGAAGATGGATGGCCAAAAATATCCTAAATAAAGGATTTTATAGGTTGTCCTCTTGTCAACAAAGTGTCCACCACATAGCTCATCATGACATGCTTTGAGAATATCAGGCATCTCATCTTCCTTGACACACCTTCTCATCATAAGATCTGGCCCTGTTTTATACAATTTGTTAGTGATCCATGAATATCTTGCACTATCTTGAATAATCTTTCTTTTCTCTCTAGGAAATAAATGTGACGGTAACTTCCATGTAACCAAGTAATTAGCAACATCTGCAAACCAAGGAGTTTGATTAGTTACTGCAAAGAGATATTCATGAGGAAACTTATCTTCAACCAGAGAGTCTTCTTTGATATTATGAATCCTGGACAAGAAATCAGCAACTGTGTTTTGTTTTCCAGGTCTATCTTGCACAGTAATGTTGAATTCTTGCAAAAGTAAAAGCCATCTTGTAACTTTTCCATTCGTAATACGTTTATTCATCAAATATCTAATTGTAGAGTGATCTATATGAACAAAGGTTTCATAGCCTGTTATATAGTGTCTGAACTTGTTAATTGCATGAACAACAGCTAAGAACTCTTTTTCAGTTACAATATAATTCAACTCAGTGGGAGTCAAATTTTTACTTGTATAGTAAATGGCATAAGGAATCAAACCTTTTTGTCCTAACACAGCTCCCAGAGCTGTATCTGAAGCATCTGTAGAAATATGGAAAGGAAGTTTTCAATTTGGTCCTCTTAAGTTAGGTGCTTCAAATATTTTTTCTTTCAAGGTTTCAAATGCTAGTTGGCAATCAGGATTCCACTTGAATTCACAATCCATTGTAAGCAATTTGAAGAGTGGAGATGCTATTTTAGTGAAGTTTTCTATAAATCTTCTATAATATCCAATAAATCCTAGAAAACTTCTAACATCCTTTTGCCAATTTGGAATTGACAACTTAGAGATAACTTCAACTTTAGACTTGTCAACTTTCATCCCTTCTCCTGAAATGTGATGTCCTAAAACAATACCTTCTGTAAACATCATAAAGCATTTTTCATGGCTTAGTGAAATGTTTGTTTCTTTACATATTTTAAGGGATTTTTCCAAATTCTCCAAAAATTCTTCAAATGTGTTACCATAAACTATAAAATCATCCATATATACCTCTACACAATCATGTATTAGATCAGAAAAAAATTCCTAGTACTGCTCTTTGGAATGTTGCAAGTGCATTACATAACCCAAAAGGAAGCACTCGGTAGGCAAAAGTTCCCCATGGACAAGTAAATGTGGTTTTATCTTGATCCTCAGGTTTTACGTGAATTTGATTATAACCACTAAAACCATCCAAGAATGAGAAATATTTTTTACCTGCTAATGTATCTAACACTTGATCTATAAAAGGCAAAGTAAAGTGATCTTTCAAGGTTGATTTATTCAATTCTCTATAATCAATGCACACCCTCCATTTACCATTCTTTTTAGGCACAATTACCAAAGGAGAAACCCATTGGCGATCTGAAATTGGGTAAATGAAGTTTATATTGAGTAATTTTTGGAGCTCTTCTTTCACAATTTCCCTAAGATTTGGATTCATTCTTCTTTGAGGTTGTTTGATTGGTCTATTGTTTTCCTTAATATATATATGATGGATACAAGTCTTAGGATCAATACCTTTCATGTCGATATACTCCCATGCAAATGCAACAAAATGTTTTTGTAATATTTTGGTTAGCTCTTCTTGTTGTAGTTTCTCCAAGTTTTTGTTTATGTTCAATGTCCTACCTGGAAAAATTTCAATTGTAGAGCTACCAAACTCTTCCATATAATAGAGAGACATTTTCCTAGATGACAAGTATTCAATATTAGATATTTCTTGAAATTGTGCATGATCATATTCTGAAGATGTTTCAAAATTTTCCAATGTATTCAAAATTTGACTATCTTCACTAATTTCTGACATACTACAGATACAAAGTAAATTTCTTTGTTCAATTACCATCAAAAATATAAATGTCACCAAATCTACAACTAATAAAAGCATCAGTTGTGGCCAGCCAAGGTCTTCCTAGTATGAATGGGTGTCCTCCTAGATTATTCTTGGGAGTTAAGATCATGGAATCAATAGGATATTCCCAAGAATCTAAGGAGATTGAAATATCTTCTAGCTCACCATTTGGTTTGATCACTGATCTATCTGCAAGTTGCAATAAGGTAGGTGTGTAAAGAAGGTTAGGAAGTTTAAGCTGTTCCATAGTTTGTCTACTCATGATTTTTATTGTTGCCCCTAAGTCAATCAATGTATTTGGAATTTCAATCCCATTTATATGTGTTTTGACAATTGGAATTCCTAGATCCACATATCTCTGCATGGTAATCTTCCCATCATGATGTCTGTTATCTTTCCTACCAGGTGGATTCTTATTGTTTCTCTCGGTTTTCTTCCTGGTCTTTTGATGCTCAACTCCTTTATTGTCTTGGCTACAATAGGAATTTCTCTAATGGCTTGCAGCAAAGGAATTTTGATGCAAACATTCTTCAATTCATCTAGAAAATCATAATTGGGCAACAAGATCTATTTTTCTACCCCTCTATCAATTTGTAATCTCTCAGGAAAAGGAGGTGTAGAAGTAGATACTGGTTGCTCAATTATAGGAGTTGTGTTTATTGATTCTTTTTGTTTTTGTTTTTCTATGTTTTGGTTTTGGAGGAATGTTCCCTCAAAACTTTTATTAACTTTCAGAGAATCCTCCTCAGAAGTGTCTTCTTCTTGAATAACTATAGAAGGTTTTTCCTTTTATAATATCCTACCAGATCTAAGTTCAACATCATTAAGATCTAGAGGAGTAATCATGTAAGTTGGAAATTGTTGTCCTTCTACCATATAAGCATTCTGAGGGTTTTTATTATTGGGGTTTGGTAATGGTTGGGCAGGTAGCTGATCTGGTTTTTGTTGAAATGGAAGTAAGAGTTAAGGATTTTGACTTTGTTGTGGAGGTTGTTGTGCAAATGGCAATGAAAGTTGAGGGTTTTTATTTGGAAGTTGCTGCTGATTTTGTGGTTGATTTTGATAAGATGGAGGATATTGGTAATATTGGGCAAATCTCCCATAAGGATTTTGTATCCCTTATGCCCATGGTTGAGATTGATACTGAGATTGAGTTTGAGGCCAAGGTTGCTGCCAAGAATTCTAGTTTGGTGGGGGTTGAAGATACATTGGATTGTTAAATCCTTGATTTTGTGACCCCTGCCAAGGTTTTCTTGCAAAAAAACAAAGATATTCTACAAGATTTGGGACTGTGTCCTCTTGAAAGATAGCCTTAAGACTTGGGATTGGAGGACAATCCTTGGTCTCATGACTTTTTGAGCAAATCATACTAGTTTCTACAATTTTTGCATCTAAAGGGCATTCTCTTAGAATATGTTTCTTTCTGCATTTTGGACAAAAAATGGTTAAAGCATTAGCCTATGTTTTCTGCTTGTTTTGAATTTTAAGGGTGTCTAGTTGCTCACTAAGGCTCCCTAAAATGTCAGTTTTAAACTCATCGAGCATATTGCCAATTTTTTCCCTACTTATAGATCCTGTTGCAGATTTGTTTGCTCTAACAAGAGAAGGATCTCTTGGCCCTTTCCCAGTTTTAGATTTCCCTCTTGAGAGATGAACACATAGTTCTGCTATGTCCCTCAATGGAAGTTGAGAGATGTCTCCCTTGCCCATCATGTTAAGGATATCTATCCATTCATCTCTAATGGCCTTTAACAAAAGAGATTTCAAAGTTTCTTCATCTAAATTGTTCATCTTTGCTCTTTTCAAATTATAGTTGAATCTCTCAAGCAAATCCTCTAAGTTTTCATCTTCCTTTTGTATCATTTTTAACACCTCATCTTTATGATTGGTAGGCATATAATAATCCAAATATCTATCCAAAAAAGTCTGTTTCATGTCCTTCCAAGTTCTAATGGACTGAGTGACCAACCCCATAAACCATTTCAAAGCAGCCACATTTAGTGTTGAAGGGAACAATTTGAGTTTTTGAGAGTCTCCTAGATAGTCATAGGTTCTGCACAAGACTTCAAACTCAAACAAAAATGTTTCAGGATCCTCACTTCTCAACCCATAAAAGTTTGGGAGGACAGATGGTGAAATGTTTTTCATTGAGGTATGTGTTTCCTCATCTACTATAGGGAATCCAAATGAGTTATATACTTCCCTATTTCCTCTGAATCCTCCATTATTACCTCTACCTCCTCCATTGTTTCCCCTACCTCTCCCTCTACCCCCTCCTCCAAATAGTGTGAATTCTCCATCTTGTTCTTCTTCTGCTATTATAGTTTCTTCAGAGTCAGTATAGGGCTCAACCTATGTTGAAAATGCAACAAGATGATGGAACTTAGTGAAAATAAGTCGCCTTCACTAAGTGTGCCCGCAGGTTATTTTTGGCGCAAAGTCTATTTTTAGACATATGGATCATGGTCTATGAGTTGCAGGATGCAATTTGTGGATGATTGGTCATGTTGGTAAAAATAGATGGACTTCTATTTTAGACATATGGGTGGAGTCTATTTTTAGACTGCCAGTCTAAAAATAGAACAGTCGAATATTATTAGCTCTTAATAATATTTGGACTATAAACGTTATCTTATCCTCTTGCAGCACTTCAGTTTGAGCTATGGATGTGGCACATGCAACTGCCATAAGGAAATACGGTTGTCTTATGGGTTAGTTGAGCTATTGCATGAAGGACTTCAGTTAGAACTCAAGTGATTGAGTTTTGGTGGAGTTGATTGAGGAGTTGATGGAGTTGTATTCAGTTTGACTTAGTTGAACTAGTTGTATTTAGTCTAACTGACAAATACACTAG
>APFE030109544.1:111027-125651 GCA_000404065.3 Pinus taeda | reverse complement strand
GGTTAAAACCTACAAAATGCTTCATGAACATGATATTCCATGTGAGCCATTTGCCCTTTGAAGTTATCCATCTATTCCTGGAGCCTCTTTAGACCTCTTCGGAGGGAGTCCTTTCAATCAAGAATATGCCATTGATCATGTTGAACACCATTTTCGAAGTTGATGACATCATTTCAGTCATTGTATCTATCACATGCCAATTGATCAATTATCACTTTCACTTGATGGATTTGAGCCTTGAGGGAGTCAAATGGGGGTGGCAAGTCCACGCGCCCAGGGTAAACTCCATGAGGCTACTCCAACTCTCCATCTTCATCTAGTGAAACAACATGATGCCTTGCACCTTGTCCCTTATGGCCCATGCCTTGCTTGTTCCTACCTCTTTGTTGCAACATGTGTATGTTAAGGGTTCCTCTTGGTCCCCAGCTATTCTACCAGCCAACAATTGTGTTGCCCACACCCCAACCACTGCCACGCATCTTAGGGATTATAGCCTCTCTAATAATCGAACCTCGAGGCCACAATGTGTGAATCCACATCTCCCTGCTCGACCGCTCAGTGTCTTTCCCAGGTTTACAAAATATCGCAAACCAGCCCTAGATTACGCCACAAGGATCTTCTCCTACTACCCTAACTGACTAGTCACGAGATACTCCACCTACCACCCAACTAGACCACACCTCACCACAAATATAAAAGCATTTATTCGTAGCTCCTTATCTCCTTGGGAAACGAACAAAGATACAAATTGAGCACCCAAACTGACCACCAACATTCCTACTTATCCCCCACTCTCCTTCGGTGCATAAAAAGTTACTAACTATCGAATAGACATAGTGCCAGAAAAATTAAAGGCCTTCCAACCACATGACAGACCGTGTAAAGGAAGAAGGCTGCTAGGGCCACCAACAAGTTCCAGAGAACCCCTTTTCCGACCCCACCTCCTTAATATATGGCCAATTGAACCGCGTAAGCCACAAATTGGAAACAACAGAGGGCAAGCGAAATAGAATTACCTACGAAAAGGAGTAAGTTGTGTCTCCAGTACCCAAGCCAAAAAGGAACCCAACTACAAAGACCACCTCTCGTCTCACCAACCCAAGATTGGATTCAGTCTCCAGAATTCGATGCGAGCCAGGATCCCAAATTGTGTTCTACATTACCATTGGAGCCCCAACCATGCCAAGCTTCCTCTCTCCATCATCTAATGATGCAACCTCGGGCCAAAGAAGACGAAATGCTTGCTTAACAAGCCTCCCTATTCTCCTAAACACTTTATTCCCCCGAATGTTCGAACCCTCATCTCCCAACTATGACAAATGCATACAAACACCAAAATCAAATTAGTTATACACCAAATCGCCTTGAGAATGTTCTCCCTCAAATAGCCAAGTGTTGCTTGCCCAACATGCTTCACATTCATTGTTGTCGCACAAAAGAACTATAAATTCCCAGGTTCTGGGCATCATTACTACGGTTTTCCACCCCCATTGGGGAAATTTGTAAACATTTATTAAAATACATCATTATTTATCAATTTTGTGTTTGGAAAAAAATAATTAAAAAACTCCTTAAAACCTCTTTATATTTCATAAATGTTATATATAGTTATAATTATAGCAAAATAATACAATAAATTCCATTTTTTTCCAACTATCCTAGATCCATATTAACTCTTGATCTATAAAACTTCTAAAGTGGTCAAATCTCTTGAGTTGCTAGCCTCTTTTAGAATGAAAGAAATTTGGTCCCTCTGAGTAGTTAGTAGATCCAGAGTTAAGATGGATCTCGATTGGACTTTCCCCTTTTAAATAGGCTGCATTACAAACAAATATAATGTGTCAATGAGATATTTTTTATTTTTAATTTTTTTTTAAAATAGAATAAGACATTACATCTCTTCTATACTTCTATACTAGATTTGGAGAGAAACTAAATACAATAAAAAAATGCAATAAATTCCAAAATTATTTATATAAAATTCAACAAATAATAATAGTAATAATTACATCGAAGATGTTTTCATGGTGCTCTTGGAGCAAGCATACATTGTTCACCCCAACCAATCCCATGCTCTTTTTTCATCGTCCTTCCTCCAAAGAAAAAATTGAACTCTCGCTTCTACTAAGGTGAAGGTGGTTCAATGGGCAATAATGGATGAAGTGAAAGTGGTTGAATGGGAAATAATGGATGAAGTGAAAGTGATTGAATGGGAAATAATGGATGAAGTGACCCACTTCATCTACACATTGGAAACATCCTTTCGGAGGCATCGACATGGCCCTTCGCTGAAAGCCCGAAAATATGAACTATGACCGGGTCATGAATTTTCCATTTTCGAGCCATCGTTCTAGCTTGAACTCCCGACAGTTTTTTACCCCCCATATGCTCTCCATTCAAGCCAAGGAGTAGAAGAGGCACGACACCGTTGATCCTTTTTCACTTTCTTTCTGTTCGGTGGATGTCGTCGTCTGTTGCCTCTAATATCTCTATTGGAACCGACGGGTATAGTTTCAAAGTCTAAACAGGTCTAGGTCATTTTCGTCTTTTGATATTTTCATTCTTTGACTTATGATGCCTTTCAGCTCCATCAAAATATTATGTTCGATGTGTGGGTATTTTTGCAAGTTCCAAAAGAACTGGGCGAGTGCATTAGCCATCATGTCCCTACCCGCCATTATTATGCTTATGTAGGTGCCTCTCAACTTCTCCTCAAGAGTGCATGGCACTCTTCATTTCTTTCTTGAAAATAAACATGGAAACATTTCTCCCGAATATGAGCAGCGCATTATTCTTTTGCATCTCTTTGTTCACAATCAGTATGTGGAGAATTACTGGGCGTGATCTACTCATGCACCAGAATTAATCGATTCACCATTGGATTATTAATGCACTGTATCCACAGGTGGTCTATGATTGCAAGATGTCTGCCTAGTTGGACAGAACAATATCAAGAATGGCTGGAATACTCATATGAGCAAGAAGTTGCACCTGTTAATGAAAGAATCTCCATAGAAGATGTCACAGAATATGAGTCCAGCGTCAAAATCTCATATTCCTTTCCAAAATCGCGTGTTCAAAGTGGCCGTGTTGAAAATTGTTAAATGTGAAGCCAAATCGATGCATACTTCTCGAACACAGACGCCACCACCAACCATCGCCCACGCCGAAAGATATCGCCATCCACGACCGATTCAACCGAACCTACCAAACTGTCCACATTAATTTCACATGCATAATGATAGCTAACTAACGATTATAACGATCCTATTATAATGCGGAAAAAAATCGAAAAATAAAACTTTAATAATGTTAAAGTTTATGCCCAAATAAATTACCTCCAGCGATTGACGTTAATACTAATAATAATTCTGAACTCTGAGAGCCTCCACCAGCAGATGAGTTTGCAGGTGTTGTTTGCTTGATCAAACCAGCAATTTGAAAAAGATTCAAACTCAGAACACTGGACCCAAAAGCTCTCCCAAGAACGAAATGTATCAAACTACCGAGCAGAATGAATTTTACAGACAAAAGAGCGGATGATAGTAGTCTGGTTTGCAATGAAAAATGGGCGCTATATCTCCAAAGATGGGAATGGAAATCTTGAACAGACTACCCGAGGCCGCAATTGCATGATTATAGAGACAACAAATGGGGAAGACAATCGCAGAACTGTTATGAGGAGAGATAAATGCCTAAACAGAGAGTGCTCTCGTTCATCAAGCTGTGAAATTTAATGGAGACAGGAAAAATAATTACAGAAAATCTGAAGGCACTTTCAAGATCTGTTCTCTCAACTTGATAGTGTAAAACTGAAGGGGATTGAGATGCAAGCTTGATAGTGTAAAACTGAAGGGGATTGAAATGAAAGCTTGGAGACCAAACAGAAATATATATATAGCCAATCTGTTGGCTATGTGTCAAGTGTTTCACAGATCATGGTAGAGAACTCCAAATGGAGTAATGGACCACTTCAGAAGCTCCCAACCAGAAATTAATTAACTGCAATTGATTTCCGTAATTTAAGGAAATTACTGCAGTTGGTTTCCATAAATTAAGAAAATGACTGCAGTTTACTTTGGTAATGGTAGGCCGCAGTTGGAAAACATAAAAGAGCTGAACACATAATTCTAGCTTTACACATAATTCTATATCTTTTTTCTTGTGCTATAAATTTGTTTTTTCTGTCTGAGGAATGCAAGCCAAGGCCAAGGGATGTTTTGTAATAGAAATGTGGGATTTATGTTCTCCACTTATTTGTTTGATCTATGTTCTGCTGTCCATAAGTATTTTATCTTCTACTGTGAATATCTAGTCTCAACAACTGTTATCGGAGCTAACAAAAGGGTTGTGAGGGATCGAACTCTGTCCACAAAAGTCTATTTGTTGGCTTCCACAAAGGGTAATTCCCATTAGTCTTCTTATTTCGCCCCCCTGTAAGGAACTATTGACACTCCTCTTTCCAATTCAGGGAAAGGATGTATTTCTGGTTTCAGATGTCGTTGTCTACAAATTTGGTGTAATTCTGGCCTGGAAACTTTTCCATCACGTGGAACAGAAGCCTGCAACATTTTTCCGGCAACGAGGGCACAAAGTTCACCGAATGTCAAAGGTTGTTTGCAATGGCTCCTGGCCGAGCATTGGGAATTAGGGACCGCGGATAACTGTGAAGAGGTGGAATAAGACCGTCATTCATGAAAATGAAATGTTTGATGGTTGTTGATTTGGAACACAAAATTGAGGCGATCAAGCTTTAAATTCTAGAGCTCGAGCACAAAGGATCACAAATGATCGGCACCTCGAAAGGCATTTGGATCCCCTTTAAGTTTTGCCGTGAGGGTCCCTTTAACTTTTATTAAGGAAGTGGAAATGGGTATATTTTATAAGTTTAGATTTTTATATGTTTGGATTTTTAAAAGGGAATTAAATAATTAAAATTAAAATTGAAGAAAACAAAAATAGGAGGAGGAAAAAGAGGTGTAATAAGCTTTATTTTAAGAGTGGATTTTTGTTTTTAGGGTGTGAATTTTATTGACAATGGCAACAATTATTGATGTGGAGAAGTTGAGTGGGGCTAATTTTGCCCTATGGAGATTATAGATGGAGGATATATTGATTTTGAAAGATCAATATTTGTCAATTGAGGGTGTAACAAAGTAACCCGCATCAATGACAGATGAGGAATGCAATAAGATAGATAAAAAGATGATTGTGACAATCTGCCCATATCTAGCGAAGAATGTGTATTTTAATGTGTCCGGAGAAAAGACAACAAAAGGATTATGGAAGAAGCTCCATGATCTATATGAGAAGAACACGACATCAAACAAAGTGTTCTTGATGAAAAAGTTTTACAATCTCAAGATGAAGGAGGGTGCTTCAATTGCTGAGCACTTGAATGAATTCAATATTATTACTAGCCAACTTTCTCTGTTAAAATCATTCTAGATTATGAAATTAGAGTTATATCATTATTATGTTTTATCCCAGACATCTGTGAAAATTTAATTGTCGCTATGAGCACTTCAGCACGTGCAGGGACCCTACAGTTTGATGATGTCAGCAACAATTTAATGAATAAGGAGCTGTGAAGCAAATAAATTGTGGAAAACTAGGGAGGAGAATTTCTAGCTCTAGCTAATTGTGTTAGGAGAATTGATCGAGGCCGACAAGGGAAATCAAGACCGAGAGGTCGATCAAAATCAAGGAGGGGTAGAATCACTGCTTTCATTGTGGCAAACCTGAAGACATGAAGAAAGAATGTCGAGTCTGGAAGAAAGGACAAAAGGATCAGAGACCAACCAGTACAAATCACAAGTCATCTAGCACAAATGAAGGTGAGACTACTGCTATAGCCACAGATGGTGACATGTTTTTTATTGCTTCAGTAGAGGATGCATGTTTATATACATCTAGCAGTAGCTTTGATTGGATCCTTGACTCTTGGGCATCTCACCATGTAACCCCATGCAAAGATAGTTTTGTTGCATATAATCCTGGTGATTATGGTAGAGTGCATTTAGGGAATAATCATTTTTGCAGTATTGTTGGAGTGGGAGATGTCCAAATCAAGATGAAGGATGGACAAGATATATTGTTGAAATAGGTCATGCATGTACTAAAAATGTGCATGAATTTGAATGGGATGGTTGGATGATGATGGCTATTCCACAAGCTTTGGAAAAGGAGGTTGGAAAAATAGAAAAGGAGCATTGGTCGTGGACAGAGGATGCAAGACAGGAACATTATACACATTAAATGAAATGATACGAAAATCAGATTTGGTTGTTGTCACAAAAGAAGGAAATTTAGCAGATATGTTGCATAAGTGCTTGGGTCACATGAGCAAGAAGGGCTTAAAAATCCTTGTTGGTAAAAATTTATTGTGAGGTTTGAAATCCTACAATCTTGATCTTTGTGAACATTGTATATGTTAGACAAAGAAAGGTTTCATTCCTTAAAGGTGGCCATGACAGAAAGAAAAAATTGTTAGAATTGATACACTCATATGTGTTTGGTCTTGTTAACATCAAGTGATTAGGAGGAGCATCATATTTTGTAACATTTATAGATGATGCACCCAAGAAGGTTTGGGCCTATCCTATGAAATGTAAAAGTGTAGTGTTTGAAATATTTCAAAAATTCCATGTTGTTGTTGAAAGAGAGACTAACAAATTGCTCAAGTGCTTGAGAACAAATAATGGTGGAGAATATTGCTCAAATTCATTCAAGGAATATTGTAACAGGTTTGAAATAAAGCATGAGAAGACTGTGCATGGTACTCCTCAACAGAATGGTGTCGCAGAAAGGATGAATCACACCATTATGGAAAAGGTGAGAAGTATGTTGTCCAATTCTGGTTTGGACAAGAATTTTTGGGTAGAAGTTGTAAGGACAACTTGCTACATTATAAATCGATCTCCAACTACAACCTTGGATGGAGGTATCCTGAAGAAGTTTGGATTGGTAAGAAGTTGAATTATTCTCATTTGAAAATCTATGGATGTGAAGCATTTGTACATATTCCTGAAGAAAATAGAATTAAGCTAGATGATAATCTATGAAATGCATTTTTCTGGGATATGCGGATGAAGAATTTGGTTATCCTCTATGGGATCCAGTCAAACATAAATTATTAGAAGCAGGGATGTTATATTTAATGAGTCAGAAATGTTTAATAGGACTATAGGTGAGTTGGAGGTCAAGAAAGTTATTGACAGGTTTGAAGAGCAGCATGAAAACATCCTACCAATGCAAGAAAATGGATAACAAATTCTGGAGCAGGAAGAACAACAAGTGGAAAATGATGAACACCAAGAAGAAGGAATCTTGCAGGAACCTTTACAGGAAATTCAACCTGATAGTGCACCACCACAGTTGGTTCACAGATCTTTTAGGCCTTATAAGCCTTCACAAAAGTATCCTCCTTCAAACTATATTTTATTCACTGATGAAAGTGAACCTAGTTGTTTTCAAGAAGCTTGCAAAGTTGAGCACAGTAAAGAAGAGAAGAAAGCAATGGAGGAAGAAATGAACTCTTTGCTAGAAAATAAAACTTGGGAGTTGGTAAATCATCCAAAAGGTAGAAAGGCTCTACAAAACAAATGGGTTTAGAGGATTAAGCACAAAGGTGACGAAAATAAGGAGAGTTATAAAGTAAGGCTCGTGGTGAAAGGATTTGCCCAAAAGGAAGGTATCGACTTCACTGAAATCTTCTCACCCGTTGTCAAAATGTCATCCATCATAGTCATTCTTGGTCTTGTTGTTGCTTTAGGCTTCGAATGTGAACATTTAGATGTAAAAATTGCTTTCCTTCATGGTAAATTGGAGGAGGAAATTTATATGGAGCAACGAGAAGGCTTCATAGAAAAAGGCAAAGAAGACCTAGTTTGCAGGTTGAAGAAAAGTCTCTATGGGTTGAAAAAAGCACCTCGACAATGGTACAAGAAATTTGATTCATTCATGTTGGAACATGGTTTTCACAGGTTGGAAGCTGACCATTGTGTCTATATTAAGAGGTATGATCAAGGAAAGTATATCATATTACTATTATATGTGGATGATCCAGGTGGATCTTTAGATACAATGGCATGGAAAAACTCAGAAATCAAAGTGAGAAAATCAACTCAAGACTAGAGTGGAGATCTCGTCTTCTTGATTCCAACGGCGCAAACGGTACTTCAATCCGAGTCCAGATGATGAAGTTATCACACAATCAAGGATTCTTTGATCCTTAAGTAAATGAGGATTTTCCTTTGAAAATGGGTCTTAAGCCTTTAAGGCCAAATCGTAATCGGAGGATGCATAAGGGCGGAATTAGGAAAGGCGCTGAGGAAACCCCGATCGTCGATCTCCAATTTAATCGGATCGGCGGATTCGCTGGCAAATGGTTTGGAGGCCTTACATATCGGCGAGCAGACAGTGCGATTGACGATTAAACCAATCGGCGGAACCGTTATCGGGGCATCGGAGCAGTATATAAACGGGACATCGATGCGATCAACACTTCCCCATGGAACAGGACCTTGGCAACAACGATGTGCCAATTGCGACTGTAGGATGGACCCGATAATCATATATGCCTGATTTAATGATTCTTGAAATCTAGGTGATGCGATCAACACTTCCCCATGGAACAGGACCTTGGCAACAACGATGTGCCAATTGCGACTGTAGGATGGACCCGATAATCATATATGCCTGATTTAATGATTCTTGAAATCTAGGTAATTTATTTATTTATTTATTTATTTTTTTTTTTTTTTTTTTTTTTTTTTTTTTTTTTTTTTTTTTTTTTTTTTTTTTTTTTTCGCTCAATGATAAAAAGGCCATTTAAATAGGTGGTTGCACCCGCCGATCATATCATGATACCGGCCCCTATTATGAACCCAACAAGCCCCGATTCAAAGGGGATTCTATCTGAAACCCATTTATAAAACTAGATCAATGGAAAGAGTTGAGGGAAGAAGTGGGCTATAATGGTAATGCTTAAGAATTAATATTGCGTTCCTTCCATAATATGCATGGTAAATATTCTGTTCCATAAAGGATCCAATAATATGAATCTTCGTTCCAAATTGAAACACTCTACATGGAATAATTTCTCTTTATCCCGTAAGGGAGTATGTAATCCCTTATCATTATCATTTTCCTAGAAATCTTATTTTTCTTAACAGGTTTGAATTCATTAGTTCTTTTCTAGATTGAGTCGATAATCTCATTTCTTCACTGAAGAACAATCTCTTCTTCTCTTTTTAGTAGAATAGAAAGATTCCCTGTTTAATCGGATGGTTCCGAATTGATCGGATCGATATGAATCCGTTCTCGGAAAAATATGGGATAAGTCATAGATTCTTGCTTTTTCATATACCATTTAAGTGCTAGATATAGATGTTCGTACCGAAAAAATATGTTCAAGGGCATTGGTGGCAGCAAGCTGTTTCGTTGGCAGGAGGCCGAAAGAGAGCATTTTTCGTCTAGTTTAGACAGTTTATATGACTCCAGCCCCTTTCATTGTTGCGGGAAGATTTGGTGTTGCTTACCTCTCCATATCAGGCATCCTTTTCACAGGCCATCTTGTAGATTAGAGGTATAAGCCTCTTGTGGACATATGATGATTGTAATTCTCTTTTCTTTCATGCCATTTAATAAGAAAGGCCTCCTCGTTGTTGAGCTAGTATCGGAGACATAGTCCGAATTGGAGAACTCCATTATCAAGCCTTGGTGTCCTCTTTTGTGCCTTTTATGTGCTTACTTCTTCTTTTCTTATGTGCATATTTTTGTGTTAAGCTACAATTTTACATGTAATTTTTTTCTATACATTTAGAAGCAAAAACATCCTGGATCAAGTGGTATCAGAGCAGGGCTTTTTAGATGTGAATTGCATGTTTGTATGCTAACAAGAGGCAGGCTTCAAAGAGGCGAAGGGAATCTAGAACCTTTCAATCCAGAGGCAGGGCGTGCATCTTGGAGAAGAAACATGGCTGAAGAGGAAGCTCGTATTGAAGAGGAGCGCAATTTCAAAAAGTCTTTCTATTCAATGGCTGAAAACATCAGTCAGCTGGTTATAAGACTGGAAAAAGCAGAGGAGAGAAATCCAGAAGGATAAGGTTCAGCACATGGGAATGGTGGAGAAGACCCCCCTCCTTCTCCTTCTAGTAGTGAAGGTTCTTCTTCCTCTCACCACCATAATTAGAGAAATCCAAAGGATGCATCTAAGAAGCCTTTTTTTTTTTTAATTAGATGTTAAATTTGATCTTCCTGTGTTTAATGGTGAAAGTAACGCAGAAAAGCTTAACAATTGGATCAGGCAAATTGAGGTTTACTGCAAGATTCAGCAAATCGTAGAGGATGAGGCGAAAATCCAGCGGGCCTCTCTACAGCTAGGCAGCACAACTCTCATTTGGTGGGAGAGCAAATTGCAGAGTAGTAAAAATGTGGGTAAGCTCTTTTCCTCATGCTTTGATTTTACTTATGCGTTAAAGGAACAATTTTATCCCTCAGGATACAAACAAAAAGCTTTGATGAATTTGAAATATTTAAGGCAAGGCAAAGGGCAGGATGTTCAGAGTTTAACAGAAGAATTTAGGAAGCAAGCATTGAATTTGGGTATCGCACTTGATACACCTGAAGTTGTAACTAAGTATATTGGCTCACTAGGTAGTTATATTCAGCATCCACTATTGTTGTTTGAACCAACCACTATTGACGCAACTAATGTGAAAGTAATTCATATTGAGAGCAGGGGCAAGAATGAAAGAGAGGATCAGTCCAGAAAGCCGCCATTCAAACCTCCCAATGGCAAATCTAAAGCGAAATGGAAATGGAAGGAGAAGAAAATAGCAACAGCCAAAGAGGGAGAGCGGCCTTATTGCAATCATTGCAAGAAAGAAGGCCATAATGATGATCACTGTTGGAAGCAGCACCCAGAAAGGCGTCCAAAGAAGTATGGAGGAAAAGGGAAGCAGAAAATAGTGGCAGCGGCACAACAAGACCTTGGATCAGATTCAGGAGATGAAGCGTTGGTCACAGCAGTAGGAACAAAAGGTACCCTTACACCTCTTGTTGATTCTAAAGCACATGAAAGCACCAGTTCTGTAGATGAGTCCCTTTCGAATGATAGAAAAAGAATTGAATTATTTCATATCAGAGTTGTAGTAAATCACACCAAAGTAGAAACTCTGTTTGATACTGGGTCCCAAGCAAATTTAATTGCAGAATCCTTGGTAAAGAAGCTTGGCTTAGAGACAAAACCACACCCAAAGGCTTACCCGCTAGGATGGATACATGATAAAGCTAAATTGAATGTAACCCAACAATGCAAGGTAAAATTTGTGATTATGTCTAAGCTGGTAGACGAAGTAGAGATGGATGTTATACCGCTGGATATCGTGGCATGGTATGAGGGAGCCCATACCTATATGACAGAAAAGCGGTCTTTTTCCACCATGAGAATAAATATCACATCACCAAGGATGGGGTAGAATACATAGTGCGAGCTCATCAAAATAAGATTAATGCCAGCCTCATAAGCATTGGGCAGATGAAACGACTGGTGAATTCCAGTAAAACATGCATGCTTATGGTCGTAAGTGAGAAACAGGTTGATTTCGCTGATGCGTTCCAGGGCTGTGATGGGAAGCATAAACAAGAATTAATGGAATTGATTTCTGATTATAATGAATTGTTTCAGGAGCCGAAGGGAGAATAGGGAAATCCAACGCGAAATCCAACTATTGCATGATGTCCCTCTGCCAAATATCAGCATGTAAAGGATGTCGGCAATTGAAATGGAGGAGATCAAGCGGCAAGTGCAGGAATTGTTGGACCAAGGTGTAATCAGGCCGAGCTCCTCTCCATGTGGTTCGCCGATTGTTCTAGTGCCAAAGAAAGACCGCAGCCGGAGGATGTGTGTGGACTACCACAAGCTCAACAAAATATCAGTGAAAAATCACTATCCCCTCCCAGGCATAGATGATTTATTGGATCAATTAAAAAATGATGTTTATTTTGCAAAGTTGGATTTGCGCAGTGGCTATCACCAGGTCTAAATTGCGGAGCAGGACGTGTGGAAAATCGCTTTCAAAGCCAAGCAAGGGTTTTTCGAATGGATGGTGATACCGTTCGGGCTTTGCAATGATGCAGCGACCTTTATGCGGGTTATGAATAATATATTTCAGCCTTTCATTGATGAGTTTGTTCTCGTATATTTAGATGATATACTAGTTTTTAGCAAGAGTTGGTTTGAACATGTGAGTCATGTAAAGAAAGTGCTTGATGTGCTGAAAAAGGAAAAACTCTTTGTAAAATTGTCAAAGTGTGAGTTCGGGAAAACCTCTTTGGGTTACCTAGGTCATATTGTTGGTCATGGTCAGTTAAAAATTGATCCCTCTAAAGTTGAAGCATTTGTAAATTGGCCTAAGCCTACTAGTGTAACTAAGGTTCGTAGCTTTCTTGGTGCAGTCCAGTATTGGAGGAGATTTATTGCTAATTTCTTTGTTATTGCAGAAACTTTGTACACATTGACAAGTGTGAAACAGGTCTTCCAATGGGGAGGAAGACAATAGAAGTCCTTCGAGACATTGAAGGAAAAAATTAGCATTGCGCCAGTCTTAGCCTTACCCAATCTCCAACAGCCATTTGAGATTGAAACCGATGCCAATGGTTATGCCATGGGAGTTGTACTAATGCAGCAAAAGAAACTGATTTGTTACCATTCTGAGAAGTTTTCTCAAGCTGTGATAAACTATCCCACCTATGACATGGAGCTTTATGCCTTGATGCAGAGTGTAAAAAAGTGGAAAACTACCTGATCAGTAAGGAGACCGTCATCCACACAGATCATCAGCCCTTGCCGTACCTTCAATCACAAACCAAGTTGCAGCAATCTCGTCATTTCAAATGGATGGGATTTCTTCAACAATTTCATCCGGTAATAAAGTATAAAAAGGGCACTAGCAATAAAGTGGCTGATATGCTATCTCGCCTGCCTATTTCTGCTTATGTTATTTTGCATAATTCTTCGTTATTTTTTGAAAGTTATGCTGAACAATATGCCAACGATGATGACTTTAAGGAGGTTTATGCAAAACTAACTCATGGTTCACAGGTGGACAACTATCAGTTGCAAGGGAATTGTATCACCTTGGCAAATTGTGTATTCCCACACGAGAAAGAGTGCATGTAATTCAAGAGGCCCACACCGCTCTTGTGTCTGGACACTTTGGTGTCAAAAAGACTTTATGTCATGTACAAAGATTTTGTTTTTGGCCTCATATGAAAAACATTGTGGCTCACTATGTAAAGGGTTGTGTGATGTGTTCTATTTCAAAGCCCTCTAATAGAAAACTTGGGCTCTACACACTACTCCCTATTCCGAGTCGTCCATGGGAAAGTGTGTC
The DNA here is from genome assembly GCA_000404065.3 of Pinus taeda. Classification (NCBI taxonomy): domain Eukaryota; kingdom Viridiplantae; phylum Streptophyta; class Pinopsida; order Pinales; family Pinaceae; genus Pinus; species Pinus taeda. The sequence continues at coordinate 112,251 of APFE030109544.1, read as the reverse complement.
AATGGACTTTGTAGGAGGTTTACCTTTGTCTAGGAAGAGTCACGGCTATTTGTATGTCGTCATTGACCGTTTCAGCAAAATGTCTATTCTTACGCCTTGTAAAAAATAGATTACTGTAGAGCAGACTGCTTCTCTTTTCTTTCAGCATGTTTGGGTCCACTTTGGATTACCCACATCAATTGTGTCAGATCGGGATTCTCGCTTCCTTGGAGAGTTCTGGACCAGCCTGTGGAGGATGATGGACACCAAACTGAAAAGAAGCATGGCATTTCACCCGTAGACTGACGGACAGATAGAGGTTGTTAACCGTACCGTGGTACACTTATTATGAGGCTATTGTGGGAAACATCCCAAGTTGTGGGATGAACATCTCCCCTATATACAACATTCCTACAGCTGAGCAGTGCATTGATCGACGCAGTGTCCACCATTCGAGACATGTTTTGGTTACCTACCAAGGGACCATTTTGATATGGTCTTTGGAAGGGAGGATGGCTCCAGTGGACGTAATGATAGAGACAAAGCTCAGGAGTTCATTCAGTGAATCCAACTGATTCACCAAGCAGTGTAAGAGAAGTTGGAGAAAAGTCAAGCCTGTTATAAGGCTCAACATGATAAACACCGATTCAACCATCAATTCCAAGTGGGCGACAAGGTGTGGTTCCACATCAACAAAGACAGGATGAAGGAAGAAGGAAAGAAGTTGCGGCCAATCCGATATTGACCATTCACCATATTGGAGAGGATTGGGAACAATGCCTTTCGTCTTGACTTGCTGGTATACATGCAGATGTATTCAGTAGTGAATGTGAAGAACCTAAAGTTGTATGAACCACCTTGGATCATGGACACAGATGAGGTGGGCACAGTTCGTACAGTCAATGATTTTGCACTAGAATATCTCGATGAGTTGTCTAAAGACATGTTATGGAAGCAGCTCACAAAAAGATAGAAAAGATAGTTGAACGCCTTAGAATTCAGCCTCTTCAAGGGGGCAACCTCCTTTACATTACACAAATGAATAATTCTTGGATGATTTAAATGACAAAACCTTCTTCTATATATAGGAGTCTAAGCGATCGCAATATAACCAAGTCGACCTAACAATAATAATATAGAGGCACAAAAATAACAATAGAGAGATTCTATGGGGCACAGTAATAACAATATGGGGACAATAGGGGCACAACAATATTAATAAGGGATACAACTACAATATTAATG